>JAUIMM010000694.1:600000-780000 GCA_031769625.1 Taudactylus pleione | reverse complement strand
TTTTCCAGCTGTTTTTACAGGCGCAGACACCGGAGCTGACATGGGACTCCGGGGAGGTAGTTTTGATGGGTGAAGGGTGTGCGGTGCGGGCTCCCCTGGGCCTGTGTCACCCTGCACTTACTATAAATACGCCACTGGGCAGGGCCACACCACAGTCAGTAAGCTGCACATAAATAGTGCTAATAGAGGCATGTCTCTGAGTATGGGGGTAGTGCCTTGAGCACTAATGGACACCTTGTATGTGTCATGTGACCAGGAAGTGCACTGCAGTGTTTAGAGATCGGAGCTCAGTCAGCAGTAGCAATAGAACAGAATAGATGCAGGTAGGAGAATCAATGGACACTGAAGTTTAGTGTACAGAGGGGAGGAGTTACAGTGAGTAGAGGGTGAGACAGGCTCCCAGCACTCCCATCTCTATATGTGCCTCCCCGGCCATTGACCTCACCGCACGTCACTGTACCTATGTAAGCAATAGAAAGTGAATGCAAAATGAATCCAAACAATGAAAGTTCGGAGGGAGCACTTTCTCCATTTCCCACTTCTCACTGGGACCCTAAACCGTTTGCATCCCACTACTACAACCATCCGCTCCATTGTAATGGGGAGATCCTGTATGACAAACCTTCTGAATAGGAAAAATAGAGGTGCTGCCAACCAAATTATATGCACAGGATACAGTAAATGATAGCTATAAGATGATTGGTTGCTATGGGCAACAGCTCCACTTGTCCTCTTAAGAAGGTTTGATAGATCTCCCCCTAAGGATTGCACCAGCTCGTGTCTCTCTTTTATGGGTAACATCAGAAGCTCCCAAGCAGCCCTTAATGCCATCTCCTGGCACTACAATCCAATCACAACAGGTGGGATAGTGACTGTGGTAAAGTAAGGCAGCTTTCATTATTAGGTACAAGGCTGTGACTGTGGTAAAGTAAGGCAGCTTTCATTATTAGGTACAAGGCTGTAACTGTGGTAAAGTAAGGCTGCTTTCAATATTAGGTACAAGGCTATGACTGTGGTAAAGTAAGGCAGCTTTCATTATTAGGTACAAGGCTGTGACTGTGGTAAAGTAAGGCAGCTTTCATTATTAGGTACAAGGCTATGACTGTGGTAAAGTAAGGCAGCTTTCATTATTAGGTACAAGGCTGTGACTGTGGTAAAGTAAGGCAGCTTTCATTATTAGGTACAAGGCTATGACTGTGGTAAAGTAAGGCAGCTTTCATTATTAGGTACAAGGCTGTGACTGTGGTAAAGTAAGGCAGCTTTCATTATTAAGTACAAGGCTATGACTGTGGTAAAGTAAGGCAGCTTTCATTATTAGGTACAAGGCTGTGACTGTGGTAAAGTAAGGCAGCTTTCATTATTAGGTACAAGGCTATGACTGTGGTAAAGTAAGGCAGCTTTCATTATTAGGTACAAGGCTGTGACTGTGGTAAAGTAAGGCAGCTTTCATTATTAGGTACAAGGCTGTGACTGTGGTAAAGTAAGGCAGCTTTCATTATTAGGTACAAGGCTATGACTGTGGTAAAGTAAGGCAGCTTTCATTATTAGGTACAAGGCTATGACTGTGGTAAAGTAAGGCAGCTTTCATTATTAGGTACAAGGCTATGACTGTGGTAAAGTAAGGCAGCTTTCATTATTAGGTACAAGGCTATGACTGTGGTAAAGTAAGGCAGCTTTCATTATTAGGTACAAGGCTATGACTGTGGTAAAGTAAGGCAGCTTTCATTATTAGGTACAAGGCTATGACTGTGGTAAAGTAAGGCAGCTTTCATTATTAGGTACAAGGCTATGACTGTGGTAAAGTAAGGCAGCTTTCATTATTAGGTACAAGGCTATGACTGTGGTAAAGTAAGGCAGCTTTCATTATTAGGTACAAGGCTATGACTGTGGTAAAGTAAGGCAGCTTTCATTATTAGGTACAAGGCTATGACTGTGGTAAAGTAAGGCAGCTTTCATTATTAGGTACAAGGCTGTGACTATGGTAAAGTAAGGCAGCTTTCATTATTAGGTACAAGGCTATGACTGTGGTAAAGTAAGGCAGCTTTCATTATTAGGTACAAGGCTATGACTGTGGTAAAGTAAGGCAGCTTTCATTATTAGGTACAAGGCTGTTACTGTGGTAAAGTAAGGCAGCTTTCATTATTAGGTACAAGGCTGTGACTGTGGTAAAGTAAGGCAGCTTTCATTATTAGGTACAAGGCTATGACTGTGGTAAACTAAGGCAGCTTTCATTATTAGGCTCAAGGCAGCTCTCAGCATTCTGCCACATCAGGGCAGTGCAGGGCTGATTGTGCAGCGACCACTAGAAGGGGTGAGCATCCCAAATAACATCACATCTGGCCAGTGGTGGAACTCCCGGAGACAGTGGAGTCACTGGTCTCCGGGCGCCAGCTATGAGAGGGGCAACAGGGACACAAAGAAATCCATCTATAACTGTTGCCAATGGTTATAGATGAATCTATTTGTGGGGTACGGACTCTGGATTAAGGGGGGCCACAGCTGTTAGTGTCCTTGACCCCCTCTCTCAGTGGGCCCACCCTGCCTGCTCTGTTGTCCTATGGACACGGACCACTGCACTGTGCAGTTCCGTCAAGTGCATTTTCTGATTGGGGCAGGCCTGACGTGCAGTGGGACGGTCCGAAGGAGGGGTGTTGCGGGCTGTAGGAGAAGTTGGACGGTCCAAAGGAGGGGTGTTGCGGGCTGTAGGAGAAGTGGGACAGTCCAAAGGAGGGGTGTTGCGGGCTGTAGGAGAAGTGGGATGGTCCGAAGGAGGGGTGATGCGGGCTATAGGAGAAGTGGGACGGGCCGGAGGAGCTGTGAAAAGTGGGGTGAGCTGGAGGAGGAGGGGGATGGGCCGGAGGAGCTGTGAGAAGTGGGGCAAACTGGAGGAGGAGTGGGATGGGCCGGAGGAGCTGTGAGAAGTGGGGCGAGCTGGAGGAGGAGAGGGACAGGCCGGAAGAGCTGTGAGAAGTGGGACGGACCAAAGGAGGGGTGATGCGGGCTGTAGGAGAAGTGGGAAGGGCCAGAGGAGCTGTGATGCGGGCTGGAGGAGGAGTGGGATGGGCCAGAGGAGCTGTGAAAAGTGGGGCGAGCTGGAGGAGGAGTGGGATGGGCTGGAGGAGCTGTGAGAAGTGGGGCGAGCTGGAGGAGGAGTGGGACAGGCTGGAAGAGCTGTGAGAAGTGGGACGGACCAAAGGAGGGGTGATGCGGGCTGTAGGAGAAGTGGGACAGGCCGGAGGAGCTGTGATGCGGGCTGGAGGTGGAGTGGGATGGGCCAGAGGAGCTGTGAAAAGTGGGGCGAGCTGGAGGAGGAGTGGGACGGGACGGAAGAGCTATGAGAAGTGGGGCAGGCTGGAGGAGGAGTGGGACGGGACGGAATAGCTGTGAGAAGTGTGGCAGGCTGGAGGAGGAGTGGGACGGGACGGAGGAGCTGTGAGAAGTGGGGCGGACTGGAGGGGGAATGGGACGGGACGGAGGAGCTGTGAGAAGTGGGGTAAACTGGAGGAGGAGTGGGCAGGACAGGCAGCTGGGACTCCGATAGGCAGCAGTAGCAGCAGCATACAGGAGTACACACGCCCTTCTACAGGAATCAGTGTGAGTGCCTGAGGAGACAGCAAAGGGGGATAACAGAATAGAGGAGAGCATTAGCTGGAGGGGGTTACAGCAGGGGGGATTGGAGCAAAGGGGTTACAGCAAGAACAGAGGGGGAGAAGGGAGAGGAGAAAGAGAACAATAAGCGAGAAAATGAGGAAGAGCTGGGAGAGAGCAAGAGATAAAACTAAAGGATGGAGGAGAGAGCATATGGGACAAAGGAGAGCGGGGGGAATAATGCTGTATGTGGGGGGATGTGGAGTGAAAGTCCTGGATGGAGAAATGTGCAGCCGCTGTGCTGGTGTGATAGTAGAGACTACGACAGGAGAGGACCTCCATACTGAGTTCAGCAGATGAAGCAGGGGCGTATTTGTAATGGGTGCAGGGTGTGCGGGGCACACGGGCCCCTGGGTCCAGGAAGCGGCTGTTGTATTCGTCAATAAACCTTTTAATATATTCCTTCCTATAAACCTCTAAGATTCACCTGCCTAGAACCTCTAAGACAAAACCCTGCCGAAAACCTCTAAACAGAATGCTAATTGCGTACGCAGTTTAACCGCAAATAAAGACAGGAGTGGAATCTGTGTTTCCAATGCACAAGTATTATTCAGGTAAAAGTACAGTCAGTTACACGCAATCTATACATACACAAGTTAGGCGTAAAATTAAATAATACAGACCCAAGTACGGTTATACATACGATGCGCCTCTGGACCCAGAGATAGACTTCTGACTAGATATCCTCAGTTCACCCAAAATTCAGCATGAACTGGCAAACCAGTGTTCGGACACATGTATTTATTCCCCCCCAGACTGAAACAGGACAAAGGGGGAACTTCCTGCTGATCTCATTGTTTCCCAGAGGAGAAGTATATGTAACGACACATTTAACAGGTTGTTTCAAATAGACTTTCCCTGCCTCTAACAGCCGGAGTCTTTCTGGTAACGCCTCCTGTAACATTCCATCAACTAAACATTTTGTTGCTTGTAAGTTCTGCGATCCGTAACTTGAGTTTGCATGATGCGATCTCTCCACCGATAACACCGGGATTCTGTAAAAAGCGTACGCATCAGAACGAAACCAAACACACCTTGCTTATCATGTATAATACCTTAGATATCAAAAACCTCTATTTCTTAGCATTTAAACTAACTTAACCAACTTGAATCATACAATTTGATGCTAATGGAACCTTGTGTGCGAATATGTAGTGTGTGAGTATTCGGGGTTTGATATAAGGACGCTAGTTATTAATGGGTGAGATTTAAGTGCATAATTTCTCATACACGAAGTGAACATCCAGCAGTGTGGATGGCTGAGGGTTGTAATTCTACATGCCCTCTGTCAGCAGGCCCCCACCTGTTGTGTGTTCAAAGGAAAACAAAACCTCTTTTGTTCTCACAGACTCTTGTGTGAAATGCAAATGTATTACCACCCCAAGCTGTGGAATTTGGGGCCATCCTGTCTAGGATTCAGACAAATCCAATTGTGTAGATATTATATTACAATTGCCACAACTATACTTTATCTGCATCCAGGGATTCCCAATTTGTATGTAAAAATACCCATTGTCTCTTCTTATTTACTTTTACTCAGAAAGCTTGTTTTTCCAGTTGCCCTTGGTAGGTTAACAAAAACATTGCCATCTGTTCTTAGCTCCTGAGTTATAACTTGAATTGATGCTGACCACAAAAATGGTGTCTTGCGATCTCATTTCCAAAATGGAGTCTTGCGGCCATTCGCAAGATGGCGTCGCCGCGATTAAATTTTAAACTGAACTTTCCAATTATTCAGCTTCGACACGGCCCTCACTGCACACCCTGCACCCATATTATACTTACCTCTCCGGAGTTCCACATCGGCGCTGGTGTCTGCGCTTTAAAAAACGGCAGTAAAATGGCCGCCGCTGCCTTTTTCCCAGTGACGCATGCGCTATAGACTCTGGGCACACTCTAGTGCCCATAGTCTATAATTACATCACTGGCGCACACCGCTCAGTGCGCTGCCGGCCACCGGACGGGAGGAGGGGGCCTGTGACGGAGACTGCACACGGGCCCCTCCTCTCTAGAAACGCCCAGAGATGAGGGCATTGGATCAGCCAACAGCGCCGAACCCCATGCAGCCAACGGTCTCTAGGTTAGTGCTTATTTGTGTAAATGCATACATTTAGGATGGCTACACATCTGGGGAACATGTCTGCCCACCCAGTAATCTACATAGCGAGCGGCAGATTGGTAACCCAATGCACACTTACCAATCTGCCACTAGACGTGTCAGCGCTGACATCACAACTGCACGGTGCATTTACATTTGCCACCCAGTTAAGATGTCAGTCACTGGTGGACCCCTGCAGCAAGTGTATGAATGGTCGGCGGGTCACCCTTACACACAGCCAGATGTGCCGATATATCTGCGAGATATATTGGCATATATCGGCATCGGCTGTGCTGCAGAGGAGAGGTGATATGCCTGTGACTGACGTCGTATCACACGTTCAATGGAACAAGCGATATATCTGTCAGCGTGTACCAAGCTTTAGTTTCATTTTTTTTAATTGATGCGGCATTGTATGTATGTCCGTGATGCTGCTGTCTCTTAAGTCCGTGATGCCGCTGTCTCCTCTTAAGGCACCGCCAGCAGAAGCTGGTGACAGCGCGATAAAGTTTTGTTCTGTTGTTTATTGCGAGTCACAATAAACAAAACTTTAATGAACCAGCCAATGATGGTGCCTTCAGATATGCATTGCGGCTGTCAGAGGCAGTCGGGGGATTGCATGAGACACATTAGTGTCTATTTACTAAGCCTAGGATTGTGGAGATAAAGTGAACAGAGATGAAGTCCAGCCAATCAGCTCCTAGCTGTCATGTCACAGGCTGTGTTTGAAAAATGACAGTTAGGAGCTGGTTGACTGGTACCTTATCACCGTTCATTTTATCTCCATCCAAGGCTTAGTAAATAAACCCCAATGAGAGCTGGCCGGAGACACAAAGAGAGGGGGGCTGGCAGGTGACACAACAGGGGCATGCTGTAGAGACAATGGGGGCAGGCTGGGGACACTATGGGCGCTTGATGGAGACACAATGGGGCTAGCTGGAGAGATAGTGGGGGCTGGCTAGAGACACAATGGGGGCTGGCTGGGGACACAATGGGGCTAGCTGGAGAGATAGTGGGGGCTGGCTAGAGACACAATGGGGGCTGGCTGGAAAAACAGAGAGAGGGGGGCTGGCAGGAGAGACAGCAGTGGCTGCCTGGAGAGACAGAGGGGGGCTGGCAGGTAAGATAGAGGGAGGGGAGTGGCAATGGGAGCTGACTGGAGATACAAAGGGGGCTGGCTGAAGAGATAGAGGGGTGCTGGCTGGAGAGACGGGGATGGCAGGAGAGTCACTGCGGGCTGGCTAGAGAGACAGCGAGATGGGTGATGGCAGGAGAGAAAGAGGGCCTGACTGGAGAGACACTAGGAGAGGATTGTAGAGACACTAAGGGCTAGTTGGATTAATAAACACACACAGGGGATGAGGGTCTAGAGCAATCCGGAGCCTATGGGGGCGCCACCACCTGTTTTGCCTAAGGGTGCCTGGCACGATCTTACGCCACTACATCTGGCGCTAATGGCCAATCAGAGCATCGGGATGGGGATGTCTGTACTATGACAGCTCCTGGCACTGTCCTGAAAAGCAGTGAGTAATTGGGTGCCTATACCATTCACGATATACAGTATGGGTCCTGCATTGTATAATGCCTATGTGAGGGCCAGTAGGAAGTCACAGCCCAAGAGTTAGACCGTGGACAAAGCAGGGTCTCCAACAGCCCTGGAGAACAATGTGAGGCTCCAGCCACACTGACATTGTGTCATATATAAAAATCTATATGATACCAAGTTCATACTGTACATATAGTCTGCTATATTTGACTTTTAAACAGAGTAAAACATTTATGTTACCATGGAAAAAGTATGGGAGACTGCGTACACAGACGAAGCAGGGACGCCATTAGCGAACAACCCTGAACCGGCAACTACTGTATGTAGCAAAATTCATTCATGCAATGAATTACCTCCTGTGCACTAATGTTCATAAATATCTCCCATTCTGTATTTGCATCAAAATATTATTCATATTCCTTTAAATATAGACATCAGCAACTCTAAATTACAAAAATAAAAACTATTCCGTATGTTATGTAGAATGTTTCTATCTCGTTATTTTGTATCTGGTAATTAAGCATAATCTGACAGCTCCCTGATAAACTATCTCTGTACAGCTGCACTCTCCAACTGCTGAAACACAAATTATATCGCCGCTTCCATAAAAATATTATATTACGCTTGTACAATAAGTGAGTTAGGGTCCTCGCAGATAATTTCAGATTTGGATCCTGTTTTATCTTTTGTTATTTCACACTAACTAATTAATATACAAAAGGCTATAAAATCTGACAAACAATTGTGCGTATTCCCGAGGGACGGCACATCACAGGACTGACTGACTATCGCGGAGCTTCAGGCTAGACACCATTCTATCATACACCAGCTTTCAGGGGTCTCAGTGATTATAAGGATGGAAGAAATATATCTCATTCTGGACTTAAATTTAAAATTAATCTACGTTAGAGGAATGGCCACTGGCCAGTGTCGGAATTTAACTCAAGTTCTACATTCATTTTATTTTTTACCAGTAATTTATACAGCGCACATATTCAGCAGCGCTTTACAGAGAGTATCTGGCCAATCATTTCAGTCCCTGACCCAATGGAGCTTACAATCTATCTTCCCTATCACATGTACACAGAAATAAGGTACACACTAGGGTTAATTTTGTTTTGCCAGGATCCAGTTAACCTACCAGTATGTTTTTGGATAGTGGGAGGAAATCGGACAACCCGGAAGAAACTCATGCAAACACAAGGAAACATACAAACACCACACAGATAATGGGAGTTGAACCCAGGTCCTCGGTGCTGTGAGGCAGCAATGCTGACCATTATGCCTTCCATGCTGTAACACTCTATAATGATGGCTTGAGAAGTATATTTTTTTGACAGTATGGCTTAACTTGACTTCATCAGGGCTCACATCTGACCCCAATCACACCCCCTGGGACCCACTGACTGACCTTCCTCCCTTCCCCAACTACAGCAAATTGCCCCCTTATTATGGTTGAGAGAAAATATATAAATGTACAGAAATATTTTTTCCAATAAGATCACAGACAAAAAACCACTTTGAATGGGCCCATTAAAATCTGAAATGTATATGAGCTACAACGTAACATTATACAAGTTTTATGATACAATCAGCCCATCCTCAGGAGACTACAGAATGAGCAGCGATGCATTTGTCATTGTGTTAATGAAATATTTCACATTAGACGCTGAGAGGCCTTATTGCATTTTAATGATTCACTACTAGAGGTAAATGATTCTGTTTAATTGATATGACCTTTACCAGTGTTTAACTCCTGCCACTGGGACAGGATCACTGAAATATGTATGATGCATACAAAGATGGTTTGTGCAAGTAAGAAAACACTAGCTCCCTGCAGCTGATGGTCACAGCGGAGAGGATGGGCATTACCTCAGTACCCCAATACTATCTCTTCTGTAAGAAACACAATTTACTGTATACTATATAAGTACACAATATACAGGAGGACTTGGAAAGACAAGAGGCATACAACCAGGAAAAGCCGGCATCAACCAATCAACTGTTTGCTTTTATTTGTTAACAGTAGTTAAAGAAAGTCAAGAAGTTTGATTGGTTGCTGTGAGTTACAGTACTTTTTTTTTGTTTTTTTAAATGTTCTAGGAGTCATTAGTTTCTGGCCTCTGGAAAATTACACTCTTTTCATATATAACATATATACGTGTTACATACATGTTACATACATTTTACATTTTCGCACATTTTTGAACCCACAATAAAACAGCCATTGCTAGAAATATGCTATAATATAATACGGGTTAGGTATGATATCCCGGCGAATAGCGACTGAATAGCCGCCGGGTGAAATACCGATGCCGGAGGCCCAATCAGTGGAGATTCCAGCAGGACAGGTAAGTAGGCTAAACCTTCCCTATACCCCCCCTAGCCATAACTTGGTGGTGCCTAACCCTAAAACTCCAGGGTGGGTGCCTAACCCTAAATGCCCCCCAGGGGTACCTAAACCTGACCTCCCCTCCCCGCACCCTAAACATAACCCTCCCGGGGGGAGCCTAACCTTAACCTCCCCCAGATGTGTCTAACCCTAACACCCACTCCCCGCAGCCTAACCCTAACACTCCCGGGGGGGTGCCTAACCATAAGTCCCCCCGGGGGTGCCTAAACCTAACCCTCCCCACCTGCGGCTAACGCTAACCATGCCCCACTTACCTTTGTTCGGGAAGCCGTCTGTTGAGATTCAGACAGACAGCTTCCCGGCCATCGGTATTTAAACTACATCCCATATAATACACCATAATACAGAGGTTCCCAAACGCGGTCCTCAAGGCTCCCCAACAGCTCAGGATTTAGAAATATCCATGGTTGAGCACAGGTGGTTAAATCAAATTGAAAGAGGTACTAATTAAGTTACCAGTTGTCAAACATGGAGCATATCCTTAAAATCTGGAATGTTGGGGTGCCCTGATCACTGAAATTGGGAACTTCTGCCTTAATAGATTTCGGCTTGATGTGCACCAGTCATACAGGCTCCTAGATAGAGACCCTTCCTATTATTGAGTCTCTCCCTCCTTCCCTATATTGCTGACCTGAATAGATAATAAAGCTGGTGAATATGAGGCAGGCGCAGAATCTCTAGTGCGGTCTGGCGTTTATGGACATCCGGGAAGCGCTGCGTGTTGGACTTGGGTCAGTTCAGTTGTCTAATCTAATTGTGGCTTCAGAATGAATGCACCTGATAGAGGAACCACTCCGACATGGGTAACGGCCCTGTGTTATGAACTGTGCTCATAGAGCTTCCAGCCTGGCAGACAGATATAAAAGTCATAGGGAACAGGAAGCTGAAAAGCCAAATCCCCATCATCTCTTTACCTGAACTCGTTTGTGCATCAGTGAAACAAAATACCAACTATTTATTTCCAGAGTAATAACTTTGGTGTCTGTGTACTAAACCTTGGAGGGAGATAAAGATGATGGAAAAAAGTGCCAACCAATCAGCTCCTAAGTGTCATCCTTTAAAGTGGCAGTTGGGAGCTAATTGGTTGGTACTTTATCTCCGTCAACTTTATATCTCTCTCCAAGGCTTAGTACTGTGCATAGACCCCTATATCCCTTACCGGAAGCTGAACAGTCAGCATATTATAGTTGTCCGAGATGCAGGGAAGACTAAAAAGCCCAGATTCATAAAAACCCATCAATGATGGAAAGGAGGCTATAGATGTGGCAGACGTTCCAAGTCATTCTTATACACGTAGTCATAAGATAAGTTATTTATCTAGGTCTGGGCTGGTGTAGGCGGCTCCTATCAGGACATGTGATGACATAGTGGGTACCTTTGAGATTGTGATTCTATCATTCCGTTGAACCAAACAGCTGGATCGCTCAACAAGAGATAGTGTCGTTCACAAAATAGTCCCAACAATTGGATTGCATCCATTATGCTTGCGCAAGCCACCAATGACAGGATGTCTCTCTGGGGTTTTATTCGCATGAAAAGGCCATAGGCTACCATAACCCAGGCCCATTAGCCATCTGGCACATGGTCAGGAAAGGTACGCCTTCCGGAGATTGATGCATGCAGCCACAGGATAGCCCCATAGAGAGCTGTAGGGACAGATGCAGTCTCTGGTCATGCATATGGGGATCCAGGTGTCACACAGTCATTCTCAGAATGCAGAAGTCTTTAGAGGATTAACCACATTTTTTTTATTTGATACATATCCGCCACTACAAACAATGCAGTAAAAGCCTCCCTAGAACAGAAGATACATTATATACATGTATATATATATATATATATATATATATATATATATACAGTATATATATATATATATATATAGAGAGAGAGAGAGAGAGAGAGAGAGAGAGAGATACAGACCAGGAGGTGCGGCATTCACGGACCCATATGAGGAAACACGAAGGTGAGCCAAATGATAACGTTTCAGTTCCTTATGTAACTGTCTATATATATATATATATACAGTTTATACATACGTTATATACGCGTACTTTCACAGCTAGTGTGTAACAAACTACATTTGCTACTTACATGTCATTACAGTTAACAATGTGTCAGAGATCACTGGCTTTCTAGCCTTCAGTCCTTTGTAAAGCAGAATATATTTGATACATCTTATGTTATATTATGTCCGACTTGTTTGTCTAAATCGAATGACAAATGCGTGTTTTCTCGGCTCTGTCTAAAAATGTTATTTTAATAAAGTTTTAATGAAACGCAATGTTCTCATGATGCGTTAGTCTGATGGCAGGTGGACAATAAATATTTTCCGCCATCATGCATAGTTCCAAATGTACATTGGTAACACAGCATGGAGCACAGGGTTGCTCTAATCCGGTTTAATATCATTTGTGTTCAAATGATAGTCAAATAATTGCAATTAAAAGAAGAATGATCAGTGATTAACGGAATGCAGTTATCCAGCGCAACAATATAAATACATTTAGAAATATACATAGTCTCCCTAATCCTAAAGTGTATGATATAATCTGACCATAATCCAATTCTGCTCCTAATGTTAAACTGGTACTATGGCTTCACCTCTGGCCATTCCTTCTCCTAGCATCAGTGAGGAGAGATGGAACCAGCTGGGCCGATGTGCTACCTGGGGCTCAGGAATGTGGCTGCCCACCCCACCAGTGGCGTAAGTTCATCCCAGATGCCCGGAGGCAAGTTATCATTTAGTGACCCCCTATCCCCCATATTTACAGGCCTAAATGGGGTGAATATATTGAGGAGGTGCCCCTTCAGTGCTGGCGCCCGGCGGCAGGCGCCTCCATTGTCTCCCATACTTCTGCCCCTGCACCCCACTCTGAGCAGTGGGGGAGGGGGGCTGTGGAAAAATGTTGTTATGGTCCTCCCAAAGGTCTTGAGACACCCCAGCACCAAGGTGTGACATCAAGACGTCACAGGTTTAAGAGGTCAAGCTGGCACAGGGAGCAAGGCTGCCCCGTTACAGTGCTGAAGTCCACTTTGTCTCTGGAGTGATTTGTCTGTATCTCTGGAACTGACTGTTGATAAATGGAACATTAACTGTGTTATGACCTGTTGCACTCTCTAGGTGGGATGTACTAAGCATCATATCCGTGATGCCGTACATTGCGCCAATTATCAGATACATACCAGCAATAATATCGCCGGCATGTACATAGAAAATTTCAAAGGACAGCTCTCCCTTAAGAGCTGTCCTTTGCAATTGAGGGATGTCTTCTGGGTTTATGACCTAGAAGTCCCTCTGGCGTCCTTCTGTGTATGCGCAGAAGGACGCACATGCCGCGGGGGGATCTAGGAGGGATCCAATTGTATCAAGGGGCATTGCGGATAGAAGCCCATAGACTTCTATTGGGAAACACCATCTAAAGATGCTCGAAGCACAGGGTCGAAGCATATTAGTACATACATGTATGAGAAATGTGGTGAAACCCCTGAACTCAGCACTCTCAAGGGTTTAACCACAATTCCGCCCTTAGTACGTCGCGTCCTGCTCATGAAAAGGGGGGTTATTTTGTTTTCCAATAATAATAAGTGAAGTGATTCATTTCCGTTCAGAACCTGGTGCTAAAAACTATTTCAGAATGAAATGTGTAGGAAATGATTCCACATGTGTATGTAAATAATCTCCATTAAGAAAAGCTCATTTTAAAGCCTAAATTTTAGATAGAAAATACTTATAGACATTATACATCTACTGTATACGATTATCGCATATTATTTGTTTTTTTAATCTTAAGGCCCATACACAAAGGGTTGATCAGACAACATTTAGATTTTGTTGTCTGATCGCCCTGCATGTGCTGGATGTTCGATATCGATATCGAACATCCAGCAACATGCACCAACCCCCTAATGACTTAACGATCCCGCAATTAATGATCACGGCTCCCTAGAACAAACAGCTAACCTGGTCGGTATCGGCCAGGTTGGCCTGCATGCACGGGCGATGGTCGATATCGATATCAACCATCCGTGCCCGCGCATCGACCATCGTTTGGTCGTTAGAGGGGTTGAAAAAAAAACCGATATAAACGATCAAACGATTTCGTTATCGTTTATATCGTTCTTTTAAGTTGGACCGTGTGTATATACCACTATAAATATATGTAATCTTTTCAATAATATTTTTTATAGTAAAAGTATTTATATAACTCAAACCACAATGATACATCGCTCACCTCTATTTTGAATTAAGCAAATATGATGTTGGTATAAAAAAAACGTCCAAGCACTGTTTTTGCCAAGAAAGTGTCCGACATGAAATATGGATCACACTGGATTTTATTTTACACGTTTCTGATGATTAATCTTTTGATAAAGGGCTCAGGGTGACCTGCACCTCGCATTTATACAATGTCGCATCAATTTTCCTGCGCATCATTTAAGGCTTCTGCACATTACAAAGCTGAAGGGCCAGATTCTGAGCCACATCTGCTAAACTTCCACACACAGCCCGCGAGCGCAATTCTAATGCGTGTATCCGCCGGTTTTCTCTGCGATCGCTCCACCCACAGCTCTCTATCCGCAAAGCGCAACCTACATCATTATTACTACCTCTACTGCTGGGCGCGAGAGATCCATCTGAGGTAGGCGTCCACGCAGCACACGCGCGGCTCGGAATACGGTGTAACTCTGGCAAGACACCAAAGACAGTTTTCCTTTGTACCTACTGTAGGTCCAGTTGACACCCAGAAATGCCCATTTCACAGGCAAAGAGAAATGGACGATTACCGTCTCACTCAATCGCTCAGGGATACGCAAATGGAGAGGAGGTAAAAATACAGACGGAGGTGATTCCGGCATCCCGTACCCATCCCGCGCAAATGTGTACACTATATGTTCACTACATATAGTTTGCTAAAACCCACTAAAGGCGGACCTGCGTGTGACTAAGTGAGCTGAGCACACAATGTTCCTGGAGTGGTGGGCATTAACACATGGCATAATATGGGCAGCGAGTGTGCAATTGGAATAATTTATATTGTCAATGCTTTTTATTAATCTCTTTGTTTTCCTATAAACATTCTGAAAACACTGTTCTGGTTCTTAGGTAACTCAATCAATGTGGCGCCTTCTGTAGTTTACCCCCTTGGCATGGCAGCGGTGGTTATTTATAAAGATGTGCGGTTCGGTTCCCCAGAAATCCGAATCCACCCGAATTACTCCTGAGGAGATCTGGGTAAATCCGGGTCGCGGTTCTGATCTTTTTGAATTAAATTACATGATTTTAGCTGTTTTAAAACTTTTTATTTATTTTTTATTTTAAAAATCCAGATCCAAAACCAAAACCAAAACACTTGAGGGTGTTTGCAAAACCAAATCCAGATCCAAAACCTTGAAGGAGATACAGATCCAAAACCAAAACACGGGGGTCGGCGCACATCCCTAGTTATTTATGCCTGAACACTGGCCACCGGTGAACGACTAGTACAATATTTTGCTCTGTCACACGTAGCTCAGCTGTAACACCCCTATTATGTGTAGAGATGAGCGGGTTCGGAATTCAGAGATCCGAACCCACCCGAATTTAGCAGATCTGAGTCGGATCCTAGCAGACTCGGGGTTTCCACCTGATTCAGAGCTCAAAACCGAGGCTCCGATCGGGCAGCGCAGTGGCCAGTTGAGCCGCCCAGGTCAGAATGAGCTTCTGTCCAGAAGCTCATTCTGGCTACAGGAGGAAACAAGATGGCAGCGGGAAGGCATGCTGCGCATGCCCAGCCGCGTCCATTCCTCCCATGGGCCTTTGCGGAGCAGAGCCGTGACTGACACGGCTCTGCCTCCATAGGACCAGGTGCACGGCGGTAGTGTGGGCCGCGCATAAGTGCAGTCCGCACTACACTGCCAGGAACAAACACACAGCCCCCGGCGCCGGCAGCTGTGTGTTTGTTTTAGCAGCCGATGAGAGTCAGACAGACTCTCATAGGCTGCTGCGCCCACTGCCGGAGCCGGGCTTCCGGCTCCCGCAGTGGCTGGTGGGAGAGATGTCATGAAGTCTCTACCATCATGCAGAGCGGGCCGGCGTGGGAGGACGCAGGACTGAGGAGCGGAGCGGTGAGTGGAATTTTTTTTTTTCCCGTGTGTGTCTGTCGGGCACTGCTGGAAGAGGGGACGACTGGGGGCACTGCTGGAAGGGGGGGGACTACTACTAGGGACACTACTGGGGGGGACTATATGTATACACATATATATATATGTGTGTGTGTATGTATATATATATATATATATATATATATATATATATATATATATTAGGGGTGTGCACCGGCCACTTTTCGTGTTTTGTGTTTTGGTTTTGGGTCTGGATCTTTCTTCGTGTTTTGGATCTGGATTGGTTTTGCCAAAACCACCCTTCCGTGTTTTGGGTTCTGGGT
Source organism: Taudactylus pleione (assembly GCA_031769625.1). Classification (NCBI taxonomy): domain Eukaryota; kingdom Metazoa; phylum Chordata; class Amphibia; order Anura; family Myobatrachidae; genus Taudactylus; species Taudactylus pleione. The sequence continues at coordinate 763,867 of JAUIMM010000694.1, read as the reverse complement.
TTTGTGTTTTGGATCTGTATTTTTTTTTTAAAAAGCATAAAAACAGCTAAAATCACAGAATTTGTGTGTTTTTTTGCTCCTATGCTATTATTAACCTCAATAACCTTAATTTCCATTCATTTCCAGTCTATTCTGAACACCTCACACCTCACAATAGTGTTTTTATATCCAAAAGGTTGCACCGAGGTAGCTGGATGACTATGCTAAGCGACACGAGTGGGCGGCACAAACACGTGGTCCATCTAGGAGTGACACTGCAGTGGCAGACAGGATGGCAGTTTGAAAAACTAGGCCCCAAACAGTACATAATTCAAAGAAAAAAAAGAGGTGCAAGATGGAATTGTCCTTGGGCCCTTCCACCCACCCTTATGCTGGCTGAAATAATTGGTTCGTTTGGGCCCCCACAAAACAAGCTGGCAATTAATCTGTCCCTGCACAAACTGGCTCTACGGAGGCAAGATGTCGTCCTCATCCTCCTCATCCACCGATTCCTCACCCTCTTCAGTATTGTGTACATCCTCATCCTCACAGAGTATTAATTCGTCCCCGCTGGAATCCACAACCACAGGTCCCTCTGTACGTTCTGGAGGCTGGTCTCCCTGGAAGAGTTGGTAATTCATTTTTATGAACATCATCTTCTCCACATTTTGTGGACGCAACCTCCTATGCCTTTCGCTGACAAGGTTCCCGGCTGCACTAAAGCCAGTTTGTACAGGGACCTCCAAATTGCTTCTTTTTCCTGCCAGTACAGGTATGGACTGTCTGACATGTCTACTTGGATGCTGTCACCGATGTAATCCTTTAACAGACAGATGCACGCTTGTTGCTGCTGCTTTAAGGATGCAGGTGCGACTACAGCCCACACATTTCACAAAGACAGAAAAAAAAAGAATTTTTTTATTGTTTGTGGAGCGCACTTTGAGGGTTCTCCACCCTTTAACAGACAGACGCACGCTTGTCGCTGCTGCTTTAAGGATGCAGGTGCGGCTACAGCCCACACATTTCACAAAGACAGAAAAAAGAATTTTTTTATTGTTTGTGGAGCGCACTTTGAGGGTTACACCACCCTTTAACAGACAGACGCACGCTTGTCGCTGCTGCTTTGAGGATGCAGGTGGAATCTAGACGGGATTTGGAACCAGGGACACACTACCTCCATCAATTGTCTAAATCCCACTGCACTAATGGCGGATACCGGATGCACGTCTAACACCAACATAGCAGTCAAGGCCTCAGTTATACGTTTTGCTTCAGGATGACTGCTGTCGTACTTCATCCTCATCGCTAGGGACTGTTGGAGGATCAATTGTTTAGTAAAAGTAGTGGTGTTCCTACTTCCTCTCTGGGATGATGAACAACTCCCAGCAGCAGCAGCAACAGCACTAGGAGGAAGTGGTTCTTGATCATTCCCTATTTTATTTTTATCGGAGAAAGTTTGGTCCTCCATTTATGTTATATTGATATATACGTGCGGCTAAGGCGCACACAAACACAGAAAATATTTTTTTATTTTTGCTGGATAGTGCACTTTGTGGGTTACACCACCCTTTAAGAAATGAGCCAGCCGGCTCTTTACTTATGGGACACAGGCGCACGCTTGGCGCTGCTCCTTTGTTGATGCACGTGCAGCCACAGTGCACACAATTCAATTCAATTCACAATTTGGAGTGTACTTTGGGGGTTACAGCACCCTTTAACGGTCAAGCCAGCCGGCCCTTTACTTATGACACAGACGCACGCTTGGCACTACTTTGTTGATGCACGTGCGGCTACTGCGCACACAATTCACAAACACAGAAAAAAAAAATTTTTTTTTTAGCACTTGGGGGGAGCACCCCTGACGGACAGAGCACCCCCTGGACAACACTACAGCACCCCTTTAGGACTGGGACACTGCACAGGACTTTGGAGTGGACACAGCCCCTATGGACAACTGACTGCACAACACAGTCCAGCCAGCCCCTATGGACTTTGAAGTAGTGGACACAGCCCCTATGGACAACAGCAGCACAGCACAACACAGCCAGCCCCTATGGACAACAGCAGCACAGCGCAGCACAACACTACTCTGCACTACACTACACTACACAGCCCAGCCAGCCCTAACTCCCACCCTCCCTCTTCACTGTCCACTGCCGAGTGAGAAAATGGCGCCGACGCGGGTACCTTATATAGGATCTAAAACCCGCGAGACCCGGAAGGCGGGATGATGACGTTTTGCCTCGATTTCAGATCCGAGTCAGGCGGGAAAAGTCGAGCCTGACTCGGATCGGCCTCGGATCGGGGGGGCTCGGGGGGGTTCGGATTTCAGAAATCCGAACCCGCTCACCCCTAATATATATACATACATTCAGCCCGACACTCTGGATACATTTACTGGTAATCTCGAGGGTGCCCTCCTAGCATAATAAACAAATTCCTATACCGAGCTGAACAGCCCCTCAGTAAAAAAACATGCGGCCCTCCTCAGTAGTTGTAACAAAGTGATATTTTGTCACAAATCACATAAGTTCTGTTGAAGTTTCAAAATCCATTGTTTTTTTCATCATGACATGTCCTGATGAAAAGACAGATGGGTCTTAAAACGTCCACAGCACCTACTGAGGAGGGCCACCTGTTTTTTCCTGAGGGGCTGTTCAGCTCAGTATGGGAAGTTGCTAGGGGGCACCAGTCAAAATTTTGCCTAGGGCACCAAATGGGCTAGGGCCGGCTCTGGTGGGTAGTGTAGGGCTGGGAGAGGTGCTGGTGCTGTTTGGTGTTGTGCTGTCTGCTGTGTCCTGGGCTGGTGCCGCTGATCCATTCTGGGCTGTGCTGTCTGCTGTGTCCATCTGGGCTGGTGCAGAATACACCTGGGCTCTGCTGCGTCCATCTGGACCCAAGTTCTGGACTAAAAAAAAAAAAAATAGTCAAAAACAAACAAACAATAAAAGTGTCTTTTTGTGTCACATTTTTTCTGTGTGCGCGTGCATGTTAGGTTTAACCGCACAAGATCCAGCCAGCAACGCAAGTTGCAACCTAGTGCTGCCCGACTCCAGTCATCATCAATCAGTGCTCTGGGCCCAAGTTCTGGAGCATAAAAAAAATAAAAATAAATTGTATTTTTTTTTATCTTTGTGTGTGCGTGTTCTGGAGCTGAAAAAAAAATCTTGTCTTTTTTTTCTAAAAATTGTCTGTGTGTGTGAGCGTGTTAGACTTAGCTGCACATCTAGCAAGTCGGCAATGCAACCTAGTGCTGCCCGACTCCAGTCGTCATCAATCTGTTCTCTGGGCCCAAGTTTTGGACCACAAAAAAAAACACAAAAGAATTAGTATCTTTTGTCTATTTATTTTCTGTGTGTGTGTGCGTGTTAGGCTTAGCCGCACAAGATACAGCAACGCAACCTAGTGCTGCCCGACTCCAGTCGTCACCAATCTGTGCTCTGGGCCCAAGTTCTGGACCCGAAAAAAAAAAATTAGTATCTTTTGTATATTTTTTTTTCTGTGTGTGCATGACTGCACGTGTGTGAATTTTGTAACCGCACCTTGACTACACTATTGGTGCTTGTGACACTGCTTCAAGACTGCAGAAAATATGGAGGGCTGTCACATGACAGGAGAGCAAGGCCAAGAACCACATGTTGTAACTGCCGCCAGCAGTCATCATGATAATGCAAGTCTGTCAACTTCCTTGTCCTCTATGAAGGCCCATGCCTTCAATCCTCAAGGGTATCCCAACCATCATCTTTGCACAGTCCTTAACTCTATTAATAATTATATCAATCAGTTTTGAGCCAGCAAGCTAGATGCAACCTTTTGGCCCTTTAACTAGATAAAAAAAAATCATTATTGTGAGCTGTGAGGTAACCAAAATTGACTGGAAACAAGTGGAAATAAATGTTATTGAGGTTATTAATACTGTAGGAACAAAAAAGGCCCATTTTATGTGGTTTTAGCTGGTTTTTTTTATTTTTTAAGAAAAAATCCGGATCCAAAACCAAAACACAAAAACAAAACACAGGAGGTGAGGTTTTGGCAAAACCAATCCAGATCCAAAACCAGGGGAGATCCAAAACCAAAACACGGGGGTCGACGCACATCTGTAATGATGTGTTAGCTGTATTGCTACCTGTGCTGGGAGGATAAAGACAGGCTCTGAATAAATACAAGTTTGGCTTATTTTGGAATTCAGGGCGCTGGCAGCTCTTGTCGCAGAGATTTCTCACCGTCCTGCTGTGTTACTCTGCTCCTTCAATAGCTAAGTTGTATTGATTAGCGCGAATCTTCCAGGATGTGCTACTTCCAACCCATTTCTTCAGATTGCAATAATTACTGCAGGAATAGTCAAGTGTAGCTCGTGCTGTTCCTCAATAGCTCTCAGTATCTCGCAGAACTCAATTTTCTCCTCTCAATGAAGCCAATTTTCTTAACAACTCCCGGCCATTACCGACAAGTCGGTTTCACTTTAAGCAACATTTTAGATTGTGTGTTGAGGAATATCACCATAAGAAATGTCAGGACTTTCTATAAAAATGGTCTAATAGTTTCTGTATCTTGTTCTTTAAATTGGTTCATTGACACAATGCCTGTGGCTCCTCTTTGCAGGTAAAGTGATGTCATACTGGGGCAAAGGGTCGCTTAATAATATTGAAGCTGTGATTATTGAACTCTCTATAGGAGAAACAAGAACCCTGCTTTGTATTGTAGCCTGGATGGCATCTGGCAGCCAGGGAATCATATCACAGCACTGTACGACATTATAGAATATGAGTTTATCTCTTTGAGTCATATATCCGCCTAGAGGCATATTGCACTATGGATTTTCATGTATTCTTCCTTCTAGTTATTGCATAGTGTGTGCCGTCTACTCTTCCTTCTAGTTATTGCATAGTGTGTGCCGTCTACTCTTCCTTCTAGTTATTGCATAGTGTGTGCCGTCTACTCTTCCTTCTAGTTATTGCATAGTGTGTTCCGTCTACTCTTCCTTCTAGTTATTGCATAGTGTGTACCGTCTACTCTTCCTACTAGTTATTGCATAGTGTGTGCCGTCTACTCTTCCTTCTAGTTATTGCATAGTTTGTTCTGTCTACTCTTCCTTCTAGTTATTGCATAGTGTGTGCCGTCTACTCTTCCTTCTAGTTATTGCATAGTGTGTGCCGTCTACTCTTCCTTCTAGTTATTGCATAGTGTGTACCGTCTACTCTTCCTTCTAGTTATTGCATAGTGTGTGCCGTCTACTCTTCCTTCTAGTTATTGCATAGTGTGTGCCGTCTACTCTTCCTTATAGTTATTGCATAGTGTGTGCCGTCTACTCTTCCTTCTAGTATTGCATAGTGTGTGCCGTCTACTCTTCCTTATAGTTATTGCATAGTGTGTGCCGTCTACTCTTCCTTCTAGTTATTGCATAGTGTGTGCCGTCTACTCTTCCTTCTAGTTATTGCATAGTGTGTTCCGTCTACTCTTCCTTCTAGTTATTGCATAGTGTGTACCGTCTACTCTTCCTACTAGTTATTGCATAGTGTGTGCCGTCTACTCTTCCTTCTAGTTATTGCATAGTTTGTTCTGTCTACTCTTCCTTCTAGTTATTGCATAGTGTGTGCCGTCTACTCTTCCTTCTAGTTATTGCATAGTGTGTGCCGTCTACTCTTCCTTCTAGTTATTGCATAGTGTGTACCGTCTACTCTTCCTTCTAGTTATTGCATAGTGTGTGCCGTCTACTCTTCCTTCTAGTTATTGCATAGTGTGTGCCGTCTACTCTTCCTTATAGTTATTGCATAGTGTGTGCCGTCTACTCTTCCTTCTAGTATTGCATAGTGTGTGCCGTCTACTCTTCCTTATAGTTATTGCATAGTGTGTGCCGTCTACTCTTCCTTCTAGTTATTGCATAGTGTGTGCCGTCTACTCTTCCTTCTAGTTATTGCATAGTGTGTGCCGTCTACTCTTCCTTCTAGTTATTGCATAGTGTGTGCCGTCTACTCTTCCTTCTAGTTATTGCATAGTGTGTGCCATCTACTCTTCCTTCTAGTTATTGCATAGTGTGTGCCGTCTATTGAGCACATAGGACACAACCAGCAAATGTCACCCATATCACCTCTATCTGGGCATCAGGGGCGAGAAATCCCTACAGACACTGGACATTACTGCATCTCATTACCATGTTTAGAGGAATTACGTCAATGCAATTTTTAGTCGTGGAAACATTATGATTCGCCCATAGAAGTTTATAGGCCACCCATCAACCACATACCGTGGCATCAGTGATTTTGTGGCCTGGTCCAATAATCATGAAAATGAGAACCATCTATCCAGTGACTCAGGGATATTCAGTAAGGAAAAGCCTGACCGGTCATATATGGGTGAGATGTATCAAGTCATGGAGAGGGATAAAGTGGAGAGGTCACCCAAGGCAACCAGTCTACCTAGGCCAGACTCCGGAAATGCTGCACAATTCCCTGAGCTTGGTAAGTTCAGCAATTATGTTTCCCTGGGGGTGAAAACATGGGGGTCGGTATGATTTACTGCCGGCCGCATGGCCGGTGGTTCAAATCCCGACAGCGGAAGCCCGGCAGAGGTTAAGATCCCAACTGCGCTACAGGTAAGTATAAACTAACATAACCCCCCCCAACCCTCCCTTAGGGGTGCCTAACCCTAACCTCCCTCCCCATGTGCCTAACCCTAACCCCCCTCTAAGTGCCTAACCCTAACCCCCCCCTTCCCCGCTGCCTAACCCTTAACACTCCCGGGGGGGTGCCTAGCCCTAAGTCCCCCCCGGAAGCACCTAACCCTTCCGCGGCTGTCCGAGCCCGGCGCACCTTCGATCAGGAAGCCAGGCATCGGTTTCCCGCTGTAGATAAAATGACAGGTGTCGGGAGTTCAATGTCTGTCATTTAACCCTTGCCAGGATTAGACAGTCGGGAAGCCGGCGGTCGGGATTCCATCCATCGACTTCCCGACTGATTCCCAAAATGGGGGAGTGCAGCTGATGTCTCCTCTCCGACTCCTGTTTGTTGTCTTGTTAGCTCGGTTTGTGCTCTGTAGATACATTTCCCCTAATTCTGTGGAGCTTCTAATTTTATGGGGTCTGTTCATTATCACAATTTCTACAAAAGCAGGGGAACAATTAACATTTTCACTTATTTTGTATAAATGAAGTATCGGGGCCGCTCATTATAAAGGTGATGCAGAAGATGTCATCAGCCCCGATATAGCCCGGCCGTCCCCATACACTAGTATGAGGACAGAAATTCATCAAGCTCCGAAAAAAAAATATTTTCAGAGTTTGATTGCAGGAACCTTCGCCATCTGCAGATGGTGATTGTTTGCGCACCCTGCGCCTTCCCTGTGGGAAGGAGTCCCGGGTTGTGAAGAGGGGTCCGTTGTTATCTCTCCACCCCTGTTTGTCTCCTTCCGATGGACGCCACAGCTTTGTGCACCTGCGTGAATCCCAGTTCATGCAGGCGCACTAGCACTGGCAAGTCAGACTCAGCAGCGCAAAGTTTTACTGCTACAGAATTAGCCGTGATAGGCATCGCGGAGACAGATGATTTCGCACTTCGCAGCTCAGCTCACACTGCGTGCAGAAACAGCGCTTATATGTATGTGAAAAATGCACGTGGGGACAGCACACAGATGTGGTACAAACAATAGAAGAAAATATTTTTTTCTACTGTTTTATAATTCGCAGCTCAGCTCACACTGGGCGGTATGTATGACGCATCACATTCGGAATGCGGTGCATCCCGCTACCCTTAGCATGCATGCCGGCTGTTATCATGCAGTACACCAATTGTAATTATATGACCCAGAGTGGGTGCTACTATTATGTAGCAATAATTATTTTGGGGTGAGCGTTTGGGAGTGGGGCCCCCAGAGTTGCTCTGGCTGGACCTTTTTCAGGGCATCACCACTTAATTCACATAGATATTTTTTTATCACTTTTCTAATTGTTTGTTTATTATTTATGTCATTTTAATTCTTTCTCATTTCATTAACACTTATTGATTTATCTTTACACATCTATTCTTTACACTTCACTATCACCTTTTTTCCCCTTTTTGTGTGAAGCCCTGGGGATGGTCCTTGGCTGGAATCTTATGGGGTACCTTGTTTCTCGGATGTGAACCCCTTAATGTTAGGGATGCCAGTATAGAGGAGCCTTGACGATTGGCCTGGCGCTTATTCATATATTTGCAAATGTATGTAACTAATACCTCTGAATCTCTATTATCAAGTAGGATTTAAGTATTTTTAATTTTGCTACAGTGTGCTGGGGGGCAAATCCTTTTTTTCTGTGTTTAGTGTAACCCCCCCACCCCTTTACAAGCACCTGTGGTATGTCATTAAGCTGATTTGAGCAACTACCATTTTTTTTGTTTGCAGTTTGGAGAGGCATGAAGGGAGTCAGCATTAGGAGGAGGTGCTGATCCTTATAGTGCCATGTGGAAGTTTTTTGGGGTACCTCCAAGGTAAGTTAGCTCTCAGCTCATACATGTGCTGTTATCATGCAGTACACCAATTTGTAATTATGTGACCCAGAGTGGGTGCTACTATTATGTAGTAATAATTATTTTTTTGGGGTGAGCGTTTGGGAGTGGGGCCCCAGGAGTTGCTTTGGCTGGACCTTTTTCAGGGCATCACCACTTAATTCACATAGATATTTTTTTATCACTTTTCTAATTGTTTGTTTATTATTTATGTCATTTTAATTCTTTCTCATTTCATTAACACTTATTGAGTTATCTTTACACATCTATTCTTTACACTTCACTATCACCTTTTTTCCCCTTTTTGTGTGATGCCCTGGGGATGGTCCTTGGCTGGAATCTTATGGGGTACCTTGTTTCTCGGATATGAACCCCTTAATGTTAGGGACGCCAATATAGAGGAGCCTTGACGATTGGCCTGGCGCTTATTCATATATTTGCAAATGTATGTAACTAATACCTCTGAATCTCTATTATCATGTAGGATTTAAGTATTTTTGATTTTGCTACAGTGTGCTGGGGGGCAAATCCTTTTTTTCTGTGCCTAGAATGGTCACCCTGCAGCCACAATCTATTCAGCAGTGCCACCTGGAGTGTCCTTAGGATGCTTCAGACAGTCACACCGCTGCCCTTACAGCTCCCCAGAGCATCCTGAGGATGCTCCAGGCATTGCTGTAATCACCGGTGATTGTGGCCCCGCCCCTGCGTGATGTCTCACGTAGGGGGTGTGGCCTGCACTGGGCCCACAAATTATGTTATATATATATCAAAATGGCCCTTAGCAGAAAAAAGGTTCCCCACCCCTGTCCTACACTATATAATACATAGCCCAACTTCAGGCAAAGCATATTCAATTAAACTCTCTATCATCCGATCAACATGCACAGTCATACACCTTCCACCACAACTTTATCCTAAAATAAGACACAGACACCATAGCTTGCCGTGAAAGAGGGTCAACTTTTTATTATATATATACTTAAACTATTTAGTTAACTATTTATTCCTATATTTCTTTATACTACTCATAATGTTGACGGCGATTAGAACGCATGTCAAACATAAAAATACAAGCATTATATAGAAAATAAAAAACTCGGGCCTAAACAGCCTGGCAGAAAAATGATTAAACTCCACGGGACCAACTGCCCCAAACAGAAACAACTCAAAGCCTAAGACCTGACCCTGCGGGGACTACAACATAGGAAGCCACTTATGCGGCCGAGTAGGGCGGTACCCACTTGGACCAGTGGCGTCCCCAATCTCCCCAGCTCACCCTCAGCCTCCCCAGCCTCATGGGTAACTCCCCAGGACATAACAATGCTAACCCCAAAATAAACATTCGCACCGTGCCCCACAATCAAGGTGACACCAAAACAACTCCACTTTACGAAGGGTGGATCAATCTTCCAGAAGGAAAGAGATCTTCCCTAGAGCAACTTACCCATAAAACCCCACTGCACCTCCCCTAAATCTGGATACTAAATGCCTATTGGATCCAAACTAAACAACAATACCTCCCCTAACTTCTTTAACTCCTAATGCTCCTGACTGCACATGGTGACGGATTAGAGGTTTATGTTACTACTGACATATTAAATGTCCTCCGTTCTCTGTATATTATTTGGACGTTATTGTAAAAGTTAAAATGGGGTGTGCAGGTCATTATCACATTCAGAGGCCTGAGGGTCTGATTCTTTACGGATCACAATATTGCGTAGCATACAGTTCAACTGCGATAGTACACTAATCCATTGCGATCGCAATGCAAACTCAGCACTACACAAGGACGCCCACTTTACATTGCACACATCCATAATACTTAGCAGAACAGCAAAACCATCAGTGCAATTGAGTACCATCGCAGCCTCACGCACACTTGCTCAAGCCCTGATCTTACACGCTATGAGACCTCACACCACGTACGGCATCGCAGTGGCTAATTTATGCACGCCCCCGCAACAGCGTGCAAATGCACTAGCACGCCTGCGTTTCCCCGACCACCCCTTGTCACCACCCACAAATGGTGCTTCCTGTCAATCACTCTGCGAGGGGTCTGCATATCCTCTGCGATCGCATTCCCGATCGCAATAGCCAGTTCACCACTCGCATTGCGATGCATACGCACGGCGCAAAATGCAACAAGCGGCCGATTGTTACGATCAGGAAGTAACTTTGCACCTGGACAAAACATGCTGCACTGCACGGGGTATAGCCAGGGCTCAAAGTGGGCCGGTATACAAAGGTATGCCATACTGCCACATCAGCCAGGGTCCAAACTCCCGCTTGGCTGATGGCACTGGGAGCAGCGGCAGCATTAACTGGAGATGTGTCCCGCTGGGTAGCGCTGGTTGACCGAGCAGCGGGTGACGCCGGGTCCCGTTGCCAGGACAGAATGTCACTAAACAAACACGGCGCCGGTCGTGAAACAAACACAGACCGGCGGCCAGTCAAAAGGACCTTTCATTAGCGGTGGAGTGGTCTTTGAAATTTGGTGTTGGCAGCTAGTCAATCACGGCATGCGGTTGCCAGTCCGTGCTGAGATTTAGGACGGAGTGCATTTCATATGCAAGGAGTTAAATTAAACACCTGAACAGTATGTCTGACTACGGGCTATGGAGGGTTAAGGTTTTTAGTTACTAGGCAGTGTTATGGGATGGGGTGAGTTGGGTCAGCCTATAGGAGGGATGCTAGGGGGTGGGGTTTCATGGACATTTCAAGGAGATTTCTGTAGCAGCCATTTTAGGTCATCTTCCTTTCGGTTTGTTCCCCGCCCTCCCTCTCTGTTTTTTTTGGTTTATTATTGGCGTCAGCTTTGGCGTTTGGCGTGACAGAAGGGTTGCAGTCGCCATCTGTCTGTGGAGCTTTAGGTGCTCCCCCCCCAATACATGGCTTCGGCTGATTCTTCCCTACTGGGCTCAGCGGTACCATCGCTCCAGGTGAGCTCATGTTGTGTCATTGGGGCGGGAAGTGGATACTTTGCGCATAGTAATGGCCTGGCTGCTCGCCTGCCATTTTGGTACGGGTGGAGTATGGAGTGACAGTTGGTGGATCTTGCATTGTGGGGCCGTTCCTTCGGTGCCAACATTCTTTGTCTGACTTTTCCCCTTATTAGTTATTTACTACTGTTTAGCATTTGTTTTATCTGCTAGTTTAAATGGTCATTTATAGTTTAAATAGGAAAGTAAATAAAACTGACCTTCCTTTCCCCTTAAGCAAGTCTCAGTGTCGTTTTTTCTATATTGTTGTGGTTACTGGTTTGCACGACACTGGGAGTGGGAGGACATACATCTGGCGGTGGGGGGTTTATGGTTCAAAGCCAGCACCAAGTCTAAAGCTTGGAGGGAGGTTGCTGTGCCGCTCACAGAGCTGCTGCCCCACTGCCAGGGAGGTGGAGGAGCCAGAATTTGGAGCTCATTCAGACCAGCTCGCTAATTGCGGGCGCTCGCTCCCAGCGTATTTACATTTTGCAAAGTGACGTCAAGGCAGCCGCTCGCTCAGCAAGGCATAAGCTTGCTAAGGGGCATGGCAGCTTAGGGGGCCCGTCGTCCCAGCGAGCAACACCCTGCACCCATAGGTGAAACTACGGGGTGGTCCGAGCGTGCTTTTTTTTTTGTAAATCTGCGTGGCTATGTGCTCAGCCTCAGACGATCAGACTTTCAGTCTGCTCAGCGCCGTCAGCGGGAACACACACAGCATAGCGTGACATCATCGCACCCGCAGTATGAAGAGGAGCTGATGACGGGACAGCGATGGGCGCAGCAGCCGGAGAGCAGCCTGAGAATGGTGACAGTTACAGACAGCTACTGCTGCTAGGGGAGACAAGGGGCCCCGGAATATGATTTAGCGAGACTCCAATCATCGCTGGGTTACCTCGCTTACTAGTAATAACTAGCTGATCACAATACTAGTAACAATATCATGTGGTGATTTTATTTTATTATTCCCTCTGCAACAACCGTTAGGACTGCCATGATCTACTGTATATAAGATATAACCATACTGTATATAGGATATAAGCATACTGTATATATGATATAAGCATACTGTATATAGGATATAAGCATACTGTATATATGATATAATTGCATACTGTATATATGATATGATTGTATACTGTATATAAGATATAACCATACTGTATATATGTTATAAGCATACTGTATATTGGATATATGATTGCATACTGTATATATGATATATGATTGCATACTGTATATATGATATATGCATACTGTATATAGGATATATTGCATACTGTATATATGATATATGCATACTGTATATATGATATAAGCATACTGTATATATGATATATGATTGCATACTGTATATTTGATATAAGCACTACCACAAGGGGCACCTCTACTACTGTGGGCACAACTACTGCGGGCACTAATATGGCAGGCACAACTGCTGTGGGCACTACCACAAGGGGCACTAGTACTGTGGGCACTACTACAAGGGGCACTACCACAAGGGGCACTTCTACTACTGTGGGAACTACTACGGCAGGCTCTACTACGGCAGGCACTACTACTGTGAGCACTACCACAAGGGGAACCACTACTACTGTGAGCACTACCACAAGGGGAACCACTACTACTGTGAGCACTACCACAAGGGGAACCACTACTACTGTGAGCACTACCACAAGGGGAACCACTACTACTACTTTGAGCACTACCACAAGGGGAACCACTACTACTGTAAGCACTACCACAAGGGGAACCACTACTACTACTGTGGGCACTACCACAAGGGGAACCACTACTACTACTGTGGGAACTACCACAAGGGGAACCACTACTACTACTGTGGGCACTACCACAAGGGGAACCACTACTACTACTGTGGGAACTACCACAAGGGGAACCACTACTACTACTGTGGGCACTACCACAAGGGGAACCACTACTACTACTGTGGGCACAACTTCAAGGGGCACTACTACTACTGTGGGCACTACTATAAGAGGCACTACTACTTCTGTGGGCACTACTATAAGAGGCACTACTTCTACTATGGCAGGCACTACTACTGTGAGCACTACCACAAAGGGAACCACTACTACTACTGTGGGCACTACTACTGTGGGCACTACTATAAGAGGCACTACTACTACTGTGGGCACTACTACAAGGGACACTACTACTACTTGGGCACTACTATATGAGGCACTACTACTACTGTGGGCACTACTATAAGAGGCACAACTACTACTGTGGGTACTAATACAAGGGGCACTACCACAAGAGGCACTACTACTACTGTGGGCACTACTATAAGAGGCACTACTACTACTACTACTGTGGGCACTACTACAAGGGGCACTACTACTACTGTGGGTACTACTATAAGAGGCACTACTACTACTGTGAGCATTACTATAAGAGGCACTACCACTACTACGGCAGGCACTACTACTGTGAGCACTACCACAAGGGGAACCACTACTACTACTACTGTGAGCACTACCACAAGGGGAACCACTACTACTACTGTGGGCACTACTATAAGAGGCACTACTACTACTGTGGGCACTACTACTGTGGGCACTACCACAAGAGGCACTACTACTGTGGGCACTACTATAAGAGGCACTACTACTGTGGGCACTACCACACGAGGCACTACTACTACTGTGGGCACTACTACTGCTGTGGGCACTACTAAAAGGGGCACTACCACAAGAGGCACTACTACTATTGTGGACACTACTATAAGAGGCACTACTACTACTGTGGGCACTACTACAAGGGGCACTACCACAAGAGGCACTGCTACTACTGTAAGAGGCACTACTACTACTGTGGACACTACTGTAAGAGGCACTACTACTACTGTGGTCACTACTACAAGGGACACTAGTATTGTAAGCACTACTACAATGGGCACTACTACTGTGGGCACTTCGACAAGGGGTACTACTACTGTGGGCACAGCTACAAGGGGCACTACTACTGTGGGCAATGTATAGGGGGCATTATTACTGTGGGCATTGTATTGGGGACACTACTACTGTGGGTATTGCATAGAGGATGCTACTACTGTGGGCATTGTATAAGGGACATTACTATTGTGTGGCATAATGTGTATAAGGAATACTACCGTGTGGTACACTATACTGTTGAAAGAAGGGCGCGTCGTAAGGACACGCACCCTTGTAAAGTGGCCACGTCCCCTTTTCCGGCACACACATAAGTACATCCCTAGATTTTTCATACCCCCACTTCAAAATTCACACTTTGGCCACTGGGTATATGCATACTGTATATAAGATATATGCATACTGTATATACAAGATATAAGTATACAGTATATAAGATATATGCATACTGTTTATAAGATATAAGCATACTGTATATAAGATATATATAAAACAGAAAAGGGTTAAGAACTTGTGGGAGCCTGTCTGTCAGAGGTGTGTTTTGGAGAGAAAGACACCTAATCAGTTACTATGGAAACCCACCTGATATTTACAAAATGCCAAGTTTTTCTTCCAGATTAGAATTGGATCTTGAAGGAGAAATCGCTGCCTGCAGCTCGGAGCATGAAATACTATATGTTTGTGAATTTGCATAAATGAGTCATCATAAGCACCTGGGTTGGCATCTTAATTTTGCAAGAAAAAAAATTAATTAATGACTAAATGCTAGAATTTTACTGACACATTATTATGCTGTATCAAAATGTATCCATTGCAGAAACTCCAAGTATGTTCTACAACAACAAAAGGGGGCTCAAGGGAATAAGGGGGTTATTTATCAAAGCTGGGAGAGAGATAACATTGTGAAAGATAAAGCACTAACCAATCAGTTTCCAATTTACATGTTGCAGGCTGTGTTTAAAAAAAAGGATAGGAGCTGATTGGTTGGTAATTTATTTGTTACAATTTTATCTCTCTCCCAGCTTTGATAAATACCCCCCTTAAACCATAACAAACATAGAAGTGCTTGTTGTGGAATTATCTGTGAGTTATTTGTCATTAGGGAGGTGTCTATTAGTGACTGACAGATAAAAAAAAAATCAGCACTTTTACTGACAGTGAGTAAATCCTAGATGCGGTCACTTTATGGTCTGCCCCAATAATCAAGTGAAGGAAACGTGGGTAATACTAATGACATCAATGAGGTTAAACATTTGGCCATTTGCAAAGCAAGCTGCCTGTATATAGACAGAAGTGCACATACTGTATCTACATTCATGTCTGCTTGTGACTAAGGAATCCGGGGGAGGGACGTGGCGATCTAACCTTGGCCAAGGACAGTGAGGGCGTGCCCACACATTCTCATACATACTGTATGCAAGCTCATATAGAATTTGATTGCGGATTTGCCTGTGAAGCTGATAGGTCCTTTTACTCATAGATTATAGGATTTTGTGTGCGCATTTTGAAAATACACTTTTATTCGTACATGAGATGAAATATTAAATTTTGTATTATAACATGTCTAATAGTTACTTTTTTCACAATCAAAACAAATGTTAATAAGCATGTATATGACCTACTTGAGAGTAAGTGTAGCTAAGTGTAAGTAAACCTGACACATATGTGGTAGCCTAAATTAAATTGTAAGATGTTGTTGGAATAAAACCAGTGTTACCTGGCTAGAATGGGTCATCAGTAGTCTGCTTCTGACCTGGCAATATCTTGGGCAGCACTTTCACTTCATCCTGTCTCCACACCACAGCAGAGAGGCAATGGTTCTCCCCCTAGACACAGTAAATGTGCAATCAAGTTGGAATGCAAAAGGATAGAAAATTTAATTTCACAGACCCCCAAATAAGGAGTAGAATGCAGCAGCAGTACAGTATGGATAAACAGAAAAGGAATTCACCATTCACATTAACTTCAAGATAATTGACTATAACTGTCAATATCTTTTCACTCAAATGTAATGCAATGACCAACTTACAAACCTATCGATTTAGAATAATCTTAGATATCAGATTATTATTGGTTGGTCATATATATCTCACAAATTTATCTCACATCAAGCTTTGATACATATGCCCCTTGGTCCCTTAAAGTGTATAAACAATATAGAAGTCTCTCCTTAAATAGCACAGTTGGAACACTGCTAAATATTGTATCCTCAATGTCTGTCTCACACACAAAATAGATGCTTGTGTATATAGTATACTGTATAAATGGTTTTATCCCTCTGGCTCTGTATTCTGGGCAGGATGCAGCTTCCCCTCCAGAACATAGGTACAGAATATTCTTATTAACAGAACTCTCAGGGGCCTATTCATCAGCACTAAAATGGGCCGTTACACATGGAGAAACGCTAGTTTCCGCATATATAAGGTGCATATATCAGGTGGTCCGATGGGATCTACTTAAAGTTTTAGGAGTTTGCCTGCAGGAACAAGCGCCATCTTCAGATGGGAAGGAGTTCCAGGGATGTGAAGAGGGGTCTGTGCGGATCCCTCCGCCGTCTCCTCACTGTCTCCCCAGCAGCTTTGCATATGCGTCACCTCAGGTCACACATGCGCAGAAGTCGGCAACAGGGACAGGTGAGTAATGCAACTACGTATTTAGCAGTGTTTCTCATCACGGGGACAGCTGCTCAACGGACCCCTCAGATTCTACTTTCTGCAAAAGTCTCAGCAATGTAACTTACCTCAGCCTGTTCTGGTATCTCTCTGTAGCTTATGTTGGGTGACCTTTTTGCATAACTATTTGTTCATTAACTTACTGGTCTCTCCAGTCTGTCTCAGTATCAGCACAGCTGAGGCCCGTCACTCTCCCATCTCTATCTCTCTTTTTCCCATACCAGCTGCCTCCAATACACCCTCCTGCTTCCATTTTTCTGGAGTTCACACGCCAACTATTGTTTTCAGGATCCGGCTTCAGTATTTGCAGGTTTCTTCTTCATCCCCATGTGCCTGACCAATCCTACCTGCTCTGCCTGGGGACTTACTGGTGCTGTAGTCTCTGCCTCTCATAGCTCCCTGTGTTCTCACTAGTCGGGGCTGCGTGGAAAATGTGAAAGTGATACCTCGCACAGTACAGGGTATTACACATAAACTACTGGCACAGAGCTAGATGCATTTTTAGATGCGTCCAACTATACATATAGGAGCAAATATGATTGCACTGCGGTCAGTGATTCCATAGAGCCAAGTGGGAACAGTAGCCACCAGTCATTCTTGTCATCATCTCAAAGATAGGCAGCATCCCTTGTTATACCCACACAGGGTTTCATGATGTTGTGTGCTGGGTATCAGGGGTGGTTCATGCATGTTGGTAGAAGTGACTTTGGCATCCTTGCAGATGAGAGGGGGTCCAAGATGAGCTTTATTAGTAGTGGCTGGTTCCCCACTCTCTCCGTATGGCTGCTATACTTAGTTCTTTGCCCCCAGTCATGGCAGACGGTGCAATTGGTAACCCAACACTAATCAGATATGGCACATAATAACACATCAGGAAATCACCATAAACCGGATACTTGCAGCTTAATAAATAATGTGGTGCTGATTTATCCAACTCCTGGCTAAAAGTATTTGGACACCAATTGGAATTTCCTAGCACTTCACGCTAAACATCACACGGTAACCCTGTAAAATCTTCTACTCATGTTCCCAGTGCCTTTTTCATGTGTCATGCTGCTACTTGTACTGATGAGCAATTTGTGCTGCAATCACCAACTCAGAGTGACTGGAACAAAAAATAATGGAATATATATTTATATATGTATATTGTGGCAGTATCACCAGAGGTGGCACTGGTGAGCAGCAGATTCTGTGTGGGGCAGGAGATATCCACCCACACAGACTAGAAAAGCACTGTGGGAAGATGTCTAATTGCTGCCTTGTGGATAGAGCTCAGGTGTGGGCTGATGAGAAGGCAGTCCAGTCAGAGAGCCCAGTGAAGCTAAGCGAGCCATTGGGGGCCAGGAGGCCTGTGTCTGGACCTTGCAGGAGGCAAGGGGGGGCGACAAACTCTCAGACTGTGACAAAAAAGCAGTAAAGCTGCAGGCTGAGGAAGCCAGGGCCTAAATCTGGAGGATACAGGGAATACCACCCACACTGTATTTGTGTAGCTGTGGCAGCCAAGCCAAACCAGGCTGGAGCCAGCGATAGACCTGCAAGAAGCAGGCAGAGACTTTGTTGGCAGACTGGCTGCACCACGATAGAGAGGGCTCAAGAAGTGAGTTAGACGCCCTAAACAGGGGCTTGGTTGTTTATTATCGTCTGTTCCTTTGTGTTATACCAGTTTTCCCTGCTGGAAGTAAAGCACCATCTCATTTATTTTACTGGAAAGCTGTGTGTGGACCCTCATTAAGCACCTAAACACTGCACCAATGCACCCTCTGCCGTGCTAATTACCCCCAAGATATCACAATATATATATATATATATATATATATATATATATGCATATATTCAACTACTAGAGTTTTAATTATTTTTTAGTTTACATTTTTTGGTTGTTTTCTTTTTTTATCCATTTTTAATTAAAACTTTTTGTTTGGACTTTTCCTAAGATGCCTCAATGCAACCAAATTAGAGATGCATAGATGTAGCTCCCTTGTGAGGGGAATAACAATAGCAGAAATATGGGTTTGGTGCTCTATTCAATAACTAGTAACATGTAAAACGGAATCAGTGTAATATACCGCCGGACCTAAGCCCGGTGGATGGAATACCAACGCCGGAAGTCCGGCAGCTGAAGACCCTGACGGCGCCTGGTAAGTATCCTAACACTCCCCTTCCCCCCCCCTAACCCTCCCTTAGGGGTGCCTAACCCTAACCTCCCCCTCCTAGTGCATAAACTGAACCCCCTAGTGCCTAAACCTAAGCACCCTTACCCGCTCACTAAACCTAACCCTCCCGGGGGGTGCCTAACCCTAACCTCCCCCCGGGGGTGCCTGACCCTAACCCCCCCTTCCCCTAGCCTAGTCCTAACCCTCCCGAGGGGGTGCCTAACCCTAAGACCCCCCAGGCCAACAGGTCCCGATGCCCGGCTTACCTACATTCGGTATGCCAGGCGTCGGGATTTCGTCATCGGGCTGCTGATAGGCATCGGTAATTAGACGCTTATCATTAGTCCCATGCTGGGGTTTCACAGTCGGGAAGCCAGCGGTCGGCATTTCGACCGCCAGCTTCCTGACTACATACCTGTAAAACAATCATCAATACTTTCTTAAGACTGCAGGGTTGATTTTGAGTTGGGAGCATAACAAAAAAAGAGCCAATAACTTTGCACCTTGGCAAATCCATGTTGTGCTGCTACGGGGGGGGGTCAGAGGTAAGGTGACAGAATTGTAGATTTGAGGGGGGGCAATCAAAATTGTAGTATAAGAATGAAGCTTCCGAGCAATTATGGACTACATGCAAAAGCAACCAGTATTTACTCTGCATGCAAAAAATAAAAATGTATTTGCCCCTTGTATTGCACCATGGTTTGGCCCCCATTTCCCTCACTCTGTGGTGTGAACAGCCCTCCTCTAGGCTTACCTCTGCACCGTTTAGATGCCGAGCGCATGCGCACGGCATCTATTCAGTATTTACCTGCTGTTCTGCTGTGACCATGTTGCAAGCTGCATCACTCTTATGGGGGCAACAAACACCTCTCACGGGAAGGGTAGTAAAGTTTTAGAAGAGGGCATTGGATACCCATACTGTATTATTGTTGTGTGTATTGAGTACCCTGACAGTCTTTGCTAGCAGTGTATGTTAGTTTAGGTTTGTTGTGCTTTGTATGGTTTGTGTTCTGCACCGGCCGTCCTATATTTTCCACCATACGTTCTTTAATCTATGCTTTAATATTTACCTCTATTTTATTTAAATAAATAGCTGACCTAATTTGAATATAAAACTCTGGGTCTCATTCAGACCCGCTCGCGAGCGCTGTACGCTCACAAGTGGGTTGATGGTGCCCAAGTGCGCATGCGCACGATGGAGGGAGCTCCGTCGTGCGCATGCGCGAGACCTGGCGAGCGACGGGGAAGCCGTCGCTCCAGGTCTCGCACCAAAGGGGGCGTGCTGTCGATGGTGAGTGACAGCACGCCCCCTTTGGTGGGCGTGCCGGGGGCGTGGCTGCCCAGACGGAGGCGTTCCCATGGGAACACCTACCGTCTGGGTCCGGCCCCTCTGACATCACTAGTGATGTCAGTGGGAGTGATTTTGGCTCTGATAGAGCCAAAATCACTCCAGGGCTTGCGGCAATGAGACCCTACCGCAAGGGTCTCGTCGCAAGCCTTACGGTCGCCATGGTCTTGACCATCACGACCATCATCATGGACGCTCGCATAAGCTGTGGGTGGTAACCCACAGCTATGCGAGCGTCCAGGAGGACGCACAAAAAAAAAAAGAAAAGCGCCCTGATTCAGAGCGGGCGCTCGTTTAGAGCGTCCGGCTCTGAATCAGGCCCTCTGTTTCCATGTGTTTACCTCGGAGTAATTTTATACGTTTTTTTGGTGTTAATATTTTTTCATAAATAGACCCCTCGATCTTTATGTAAATACGGGACATGGATTTATTCAAAAGTGGTTCTTTGGAATGCATGCATCAGTCTTATATTATATTATTTTCTCCGTATGGGCATTAAAGCCATATACTGTATACTGTATCTTCTAAACCGAATGGACCAGAAGAGATTCGCCACCTCCATTACTGGACTATTGCTGCCACACAGTATAATGTATCTTAGTCCAGGTAAACCATCAACAAGTGCACTGAGTACACTGACAAAGGAAAAAAGCAATCAACATTCTACATTATAGGTAACAGTTAATTTGTTCCTGACTCTCTACACTGTCTCACTAATAAATGGTTACAAGACACACTTAGGCTGAGAAGTGGAATCAATACTTGGGTTACACTGTCAGGAAGGTGATGCACTTTGGACAACGTATTAATGTACACGTACGTTGGACAACTTATTGATGCAATGACAGCTGTGATCGGTACAGGCTGATAGAAGCCTCATTTGTTTCACTCGTGTCTGCGTGAGAGTTAATATAGGATTCAATGATCAGAGAGAAGATAATGGGGATTTGGAGAAAAATAGTTTTCTGCGGATAACAGATTTACAGATAAATCGCTCCAGTCCCCGTTGCGCGCAAAAGCGCATGCACACACATAATACCAGTAGAGACCTGACATATCCTAGGTCACCTCAGTCCACCTTCTGCCCCGCCCCATCCTGACTCCATCCCGCCCCCACCCTGCTCCATTCCGCTAGACCCACTGTTCCAGGCACAGAGTGGTCCGTCCTCTCTGGCTGGTCTGCCCCATTGCTGCTGTATTAGCCATAATAAGAGGGTTCCCAACGTCTCCCCCTGCAGGGCCGAAACTAGGATTTATGTTTAGCTGCAGAAACATATTGTACGCGCTACCGCTATTCATCGTATTCAATTCCAAAAGACGCGAAAACGGAGACACGCAGAGTCAGAACAGGCGGAAAGTGGTGTCAGAATCAGGGAAATCAGCCTGAATCCCCCAAAAAGATGAAGAAACATTGGGGATCAATCGATTAGACCTAATAAAACTGTTTGGGTACTTAAGTTCGCACAATTGCCACTAATTAGCGTCTTTGTACAATTGGTGAAGAATGGCATAAAGCAGTATTGTTTGGAGAAAATAAGTAGTCCTGTTAAATTTGGGGTACCTGAAAATGGGTGCTAGCATATTTTACCGTCTCTAAAGTGGACTTTTAAATAATGTGAATTACCACCCCCAAAAATGCATCTGCAACCCCAAAACACTTCACTCCTTCTTAGTGCACCCCCAGAACCTTATTTCGCTAGTTTGCGAACTTGTTCCCCCACTTTGCACTTTTTTGCCCCCAAATTCAAAGTGCCTTGTTGTGGTGTTCTTACTTTTTTTTGTAGGAATTTTTTAACACAATTGTCCATGGGGGGCTGTCCCAAGGGTTCTGAGTGGTTTCCCACCTTTGCACCCCCAAACAAAAATGTTGCCCTTCTTTTCTCCACCTATTCAGAGGCGAATCTTTTTAGCCTATTACATTGCATTTAATTTCCACGTACACAAAAAGCGGATGGGACTGAATACGGCAATACTTTTCTGACAGGCGAAAGTCTCAATCGGCGATACTTTTTTCTCGGATCGCGGCTTTTCGCTTCTAATGAATAAGGGCCTAAGGGGGTCATTCAGACCTGCTTGCGAGCGGCAGGACGCTCACAAGCGGGTCGATGTTCCCCACTGCGCATGAGCATGACAGAGGGAGCTCCGTCGTGCGCATGCGCGAGACCTGGCGAGCGACGGGTTCACCATCGCTCCGGGTCTCGCACCAAAAGGGGCGTGCTGTCGATGTTGATTGACAGCATGCCCCCTTTGGTGGGCGTGCCGGGGGCGTGCCTGCCAGATGGAGGCGTTCCCATGGGAACGCCTACCGTCTGAAGCCGGTCACTAGTGATGTCAGTGGGAGTGATTTTGGCTCTGATAGAGCCAAAATCACTCCTGGGCTTGCGGCAGCGAGACCCTACCAGAGGGTCTCCATCGCAAGCCCGATGGTCACGATGGTCAAGACCATCGCGACCATCATCATGGACTCTCGCTATAGCTGTGGGTGGTAACCCACAGCTATGCGAGGGTCCATGAGGACGCTCAAAAAAAAGGTAGGAGGGCCCTGATTCAGAGCGAGCGCTCTGGTCAGAGCGAGCGCTCTGGTCAGAGCGTTCAGCTCTGAATCAGGCCCTAAGTACTGAACTTACTGAGCTAATGACACTATGTATATAACATCAGCTACAGACTCCTAACACACTGTGGGGTCTATTTACTAAGCAGTGTTAGGAGACAGAGTGAAAAGTGATAAGGTGCCAGCCAATCAGCTCCCAACTGCCATCTCACAGGCTGTGTTTGAAAAATGACAGTTGGGAGCTGATTGGCTGGTACCTTATCACTTTTCACTCTGTCTCCTAACACTACTTAGTAACTAGACCCTTGTGTATCAGGCTGTGGGAGCTGAAGCTTCTCATAGCCTGACTGGCTTCTGGTCATGTAAGAGACCAGGAATCTGCGTCCGCCATCGCAGACCGTGGCCTCATCCCTCCCGGAAAAGAGGGGCGACCTTCCCCGCCTCATTTCCGGGGACGGTGACCAGCTACACCCCCCTCTATGACCCTCAAACGCTGCAGCATATTTAGAGACATCTCGGAATCAGGCCCTACTATAGGTGCATAAGCAGAGCAGTAATAATCTCAAAATGTGTTTTGCTATGCACATGTACAGTATGGAAGGAGGCAATATTTTATTTTTATTTATTTATTTTTGCTGCCAGCTCTGAATTTGCCCCAATATGAAAACTTTTCAAAAGAGAAAACTGAGAACACACAGAACAGAGAGGACACACAGAACACAAAGAACAGAGAGGACACACAGAACACAGAGAAAACAGAACACAGAGGACACACAGAAAACAGAATACAGAGAACAGAGAGGACACACAGAGAACAGAGAGAGCACACAACACAGAGGACACACAGAACACAGAGGACACACAGAACACAGAACAGAGAGGACACACAGAACACAGAACACAGAGGACACAGAACAAAGAACACAGAGGACACACAGAACACAGAAGAGAGAGGACACACAGAACACAGAGAACACAGAGGACACAAAGAACACAGAGGACACACAGAACACAGAGAAAAGAGGACACACAACACAGAGGACACACAGAACACAGAGGACACAAAGAACACAGAGGACACACAGAATACAGAGGACACAGACAACACAGGAGACAGAGTACACACAGAACACAGAGGACACAGAGAACACAGAGGACACAGAACACAGAGGATACACAGAACACAGAGGACACACAGAAAACGGAATACAGAGAACACACAGAGAGAACAGAGAGGACACACAGAACACAGAGGACACACAGAGAACAGAGAGAACACACAACACAGAGGACACACAGAACACAGAACAGAGAGGACACACAGAACACAGAGGACACACAGAACACAGAACAGAGAGGACACACAAAACACAGAGAACACAGAGGACACAAAGAACACAGAGGACACACAGAACACAGAGAACAGAGGACACACAGAACACAGAGGACACACAGAACACAGAGGACACAAAGAACACAGAGGACACACAGAATACAGAGGACACAGACAACACAGGAGACAGAGTACACACAGAACACAGAGGACACAGAGAACACAGAGGACACAGAACACAGAGGATACACAGAATGCAGAGGACACAAAGAACACAGAGTATACACAGAACACAGAGGACACACATATTAAAGAGAACACAGAGGACACACAGAACTCAGATGACACAGAACACAGAGGACACACAGAACACAGAGGACACAAAGAACACAGAGGACACAGAGAGCACAGGACACAGAGAACACACAGAACACAGAGGACACACAGAACACAGATGACACACAGAATACAGAGGACATATAGAACACAGAGGACACAAAGAACACAGAGGACACAGAGAGCACAGGACACAGAGAACACACAGAACACAGAGGACACACAGAACACAGATGACACACAGAATACAGAGGACATATAGAACACAGAGGACACACAGAACACAGAGGACACACAGAACACAGAACAGAGAGGACACACAGAACACAGAGAACACAGAGGACACAAAGAACACAGAGGACACACAGAACACAGAGAACAGAGGACACACAGAACACAGAGGACACACAGAACACAGAGGACACAAAGAACACAGAGGACACACAGAATACAAAGGACACAGACAACACAGGAGACAGAGTACACACAGAACACAGAGGACACAGAGAACACAGAGGACACAGAACACAGAGGATACACAGAATGCAGAGGACACAAAGAACACAGAGTATACACAGAACACAGAGGACACACATAATAAAGAGAACACAGAGAACACACAGAACTCAGATGACACAGAACACAGAGGACACACAGAACACAGAGGACACAAAGAACACGGAGGACACACAGAACACAGAGGACACACAGAGCACAGAGGACACACAGAGGACATACAGGACACAGAGAACACACAGAACACAGAGGACACACAGAACACAGATGACACACAGAATACAGAGGACATATAGAACACAGAGGACACAGAACACAGAACAGAGAGGACACACAGCACACAAAGGACACACAGAACACAGAGGACACACAGAATACAGAAGACACACAGAACACAGAGGACACACAGAACACAGAGGACACACAAAACACAGAGGACACACAGAACAAAGAGAACACAGAGGACACACAGAACACAGAGGACAAAAAGAACACAGAGGACACAAAGAGAACACACAGAACACAGAGGACACACAGAACACAGGAGACAGAGAACACACAGAACACAGAGGACACACAGAACACAGAGGACACAAAGAACACAGGAGACAGAGAACACAGAGGACACACAGAACACAGGAGACAGAGAACACACAGAACACAGAGGACACACAGAGCACAGAGGACACAGAACAAAGAGAACACAGAGGACACAAAAAGGACACACAGAACACAGAGGACACAGAGAACACAAAGAACACAGAGGACACACAGAACACAGAGGACACACAGAACATAGAGGACACAAAGAACATAGAGGACACAAAGAACACAGAGGACACACAGAACACAGGACACACAGAACACAGAGGACACAGAACATAGAGGACACAAAGAACACAGAGGATACAAAGAACACAGAGGACACAAAGAACACAGATAACACAGAGGACACACAGAACATAGAGGACACAAAGAACATAGAGGGCACAAAGAAAACAGAGGACACAAAGAACACAGTTAACAAAGAGGACACACAGAACATAGAGGACACAAAGAACACAGAGGACACATAGAACACAGAGGACACAGAACAAAGAGAACACAGAGGACACACAGAACACAGAGGACACAGAGAACACAGGACACAGAGAACACACAGAACACAGAGGACACACAGAACACAGATGACACACAGAATACAGAGGACATACAGAACACAGAGGACACAGAACACAGAACAGAGAGGACACACAGCACACAAAGGACACACAGAACACAGAGGACACACAGAATACAGAAGACACACAGAACACAGAGGACACACAGAACACAGAGGACACACAAAACACAGAGGACACACAGAACAAAGAGAACACAGAGGACACAAAGAACACAGTGGACACACAGAGAACAGAGAACACACAGAACACAGAGGACACACAGAACACAGAGGACACACAGAACACAGGAGACAGAGAACACACAGAACACAGAGGACACACAGAACACAGAGGACACAAAGAACACAGGAGACAGAGAACACAGAGGACACACAGAACACAGAGGACACACAGAACACAGAGGACACAGAACAAAGAGAACACAGAGGACACAAAAAGGACACACAGAACACAGAGGACACAGAGAACACAAAGAACACAGAGGACACAAAGAACACAGAGAACCACAGAGGACACTCAGAACACAGAGGACACACAGAACATAGAGGACACAAAGAACATAGAGGACACAAAGAACACAGAGGACACACAGAACACAGAGGACACAGAACACAGAGGACACACAGAACAAAGAGAACACAGAGGACACACAGAACACAGAGGACACAAAGAACACAGTGGACACACAGAGAACAGAGAACACACAGAACACAGAGGACACACAGAACACAGAGGACACACAGAACACAGGAGACAGAGAACACACAGAACACAGAGGACACACAGAACACAGAGGACACAAAGAACACTGGAGACAGAGAACACAGAGGACACACAGAACACAGGAGACAGAGAACACAGAACACAGAGGACACACAGAACACAGAGGACACAGAACAAAGAGAACACAGAGGACACAAAAAGGACACACAGAACACAGAGGACACAGAGAACACAAAGAACACAGAGGACACAAAGAACACAGAGAACCACAGAGGACACTCAGAACACCGAGGACACACAGAACATAGAGGACACAAAGAACATAGAGGACACAAAGAACACAGAGGACACACAGAACACAGAGGACACAGAACATAGAGGACACAAAGAACACAGAGGATACAAAGAACACAGAGGACACAAAGAACACAGATAACACAGAGGAGACACAGAACATAGAGGACACAAAGAACATAGAGGGCACATAGAACACAGAGGACACAAAGAACACAGTTAAGAAAGAGGACACACAGAACATAGAGGACACAAAGAACACAGAGGACACACAGAACACAGAGGACACAGAACAAAGAGAACACAGAGGACACACAGAGGACCCACTGAACACACTGGGCCTGATTCAGAGCTGGACGCTCTTTGAGAGCGCTCGCTCTGAATCAGGGCGTCCCTGTTTTTTTTGTGAAGACAGCCTCCTGGCCGCCCGCAAACCCCAGTGAGCTTTCGGCTCTAATAGAGCTGGAAGCTCACCCACTGACATCACTCGTAATGTCAGTGGGGCCGCGCCCAAATGGCAGGCGTTCCTTCGGGAACACCTCCGTTTGGCCAGCCACCCCCCCTGCCCGCCTCCAAAACGGGTCAAGCTATCAATCACAATCGACAGCTGCCCCGCTTTGGTGCGAGACCCGTAGCGACGGAGCACCCGTTGCTGGCCAGGTCTCATACATGCGCACGACGGAGCCAGCTCCAGGGGTGTGCATGCGCAGTGGTGGACCATCGACCCGCTTGCGAGCGATGTGCGCTCGCGAGTGGGTCTGAATCAGGCCCACAGAACACAGAGGTGATGATGAATGATCACATTTATTAACATTCAGACACAAAGGGGTCTATTTACTAAGCTGTTTTAGGAGATAAAGTGAACAGTGATAAAGTACCAGCCAATCAGCTCTTAACTGCCATTTTTCAAACATAGCTTGTGACATGGCAGCTAGAAGCTGATTGGCTGGTACCTTATCACCGTTCACTTTATCTCCTAACACAGCTTAGTAAATAGACCCCAAAGTGACACAGGGCGTGATTCAATAAGGATCGCTATTGTGATCGCAGCAGCGATTACGCACGCAGTCTCACTGCGAAAATATGCTAATTATTGCAATCATAATGCCGTCGCAGTATAACATAAGGACGCCCACCTTACCTTACACACATCCGTAATACTCAGCAAGTCAGCGAAACAATCAGTAACATGGAGTACCATTGCAGCCTCACGCCTCTTACACAAGGTCTGACCTTACTCAGGAATTGCTAACTTCACTGCATTCAGTTACAGCCCAAGCTGCATATGGCATCACAGTGGATCATTTATGCGTGACCCTGGCATGTCTGCGTTTCGCCAACCACAACCAAATGGTCACTTCTTGTCAATCACGCTGCAATGGGTCAGTGTATTCACTGCCGTCGCAGTCCCGATCAAAGTGGTGTCTTCGCGCACCTGCACTGCGATTCATTCTCATGCGCCGAACGCAACAATCAGCCGATTGTATGCGTAATCGAAGTTGCGATCCGTAATAAATCAGGCCCATAATCCACAGTTCATTAACAATTTCCGCTGAAGCTCTGGTGGTAAATTACTGTATGAAAGTTGCCTGAAAATAGTTTGAACACTTCTGTAATGAAGGTTATGAGGAATCTCTGTGAAGTATGAAACAATCTATTTTCCAAATGAATAACTTCTATAGACTTGTAGCAATTAATCTTAGTGGTCTCACGTTAACCTCCTCCTGGGTACAGAACTTAGCTAAAGTCCAGACTCTGTACAAATAGCTTTCTCTCCGCTCTCTCACGATCCTGGTACTTACAGGTTTGCACTCTCATTACTGTCATTCTGCCCCCCGTACTGAGCTCAGACCCTGCCTGCGGAACCTCACAACCCATTCACCAGCAATCTCTCAAACTCTCTTTTTCATATTACTATCCTTAATGACTTATCTACAGCACTGTCATCAGCGCCGAACCTTGATGAATTGTCCGGCTATGTGCTGTTATGCTGCTTATCACTCGTTCTATGATTAAACCCCGGACATTTCAAAATCACATTATTAGCAGATCAGTTTGTTTTCATGTATGCAAAAGAGTGTAAGTTAGTGTCATAACGATGATCTGCTAATCGGTCAGGGCTTAATGGAGATCATCCAATAGGACGTGTAGAGCGAGTTCCTCCTTGCCAGTCTAATTGTGACATTTGTTTTTCATTCTTTGTGACGATAATGGAACTTTTCATTTCTAACCATCGCCCACCAGAGACAGTGAATCATTTAATAAAAGGGCAACTTATCTATTACGCTGTGTGAAAGCATATTGGCTACAGAAATGCGCTGTAAATTTGCACAAAATCACCTTGGTTTCCATCAAAGCGCATTAAGGTAATGCTTAGATAGGAGGCGTTTTTGACAGCGGGAGGGGAGGGGTTGTCCTGAGTAATGTACAGAGTAAGTGAGGGGAGGGGTTGTCCTGAGTAATGTACAGAGTCAGTGAGTGGAGGGGTTGGCCTGAGTAAAGTACAGAGTAAGTGAGGAGTGGGGTTGTCCTGAGTAACGTACAGAGTAAGTGATGGGAGGAGTTGGCCTGAGTAATGTACATAGTAAGTGAGGGGAGGGGTTGTCCTGAGTAATGTACATAGTAAGTGAGGGGAGGGGTTGTCCTGAGTAATGTACAGAGTAAGTGAGGGGAGGGGTTGGCCTGAGTAACGTACAGAGTAAGTGATGGGAGGAGTTGGCCTGAGTAACGTACAGAGTAAGTGAGGGGAGGGGTTGGTCTGAGTAATGTACAGAGTAAGTGAGGGGAGGGGTTGGTCTGAGTAATGTACAGAGTAAGTGATGGGAGGAGTTGGCCTGAGTAATGTACAGTGTAAGTGAGGGGAGGGGTTGGCCTGAGTAATGTACAGAGTAAGTGAGGAGAGGGGTTGGCCTGAGTAATGTACAGAGTAAGTGAGGGGAGGGGATGGCCTGAGTAATGTACAGAGTAAGTGAGGGGAGGGGATGGCCTGAGTAATGTACAGAGTAAGTGAGGGGAGGGGTTGGCCTGAGTAATGTACAGAGTAAGTGAGGGGAGGGGATGGCCTGAGTAATGTACAGAGTAAGTGAGGGGAGGGGTTGGCCTGAGTAATGTACAGAGTAAGTGAAAGGTGGTGTTGTCCTTAGTAATGTACAGAGTATGAGAAGAGGGGTTGGCCTGAGTAATGTACAGAGTAAGTAAGGGGAGGGGTTGGCCTGAGTAATGTACAGAGTAAGTGAGGGGAGGGGATGGCCTGAGTAATGTACAGAGTAAGTGAGGGGAGGGGTTGGCCTGAGTAATGTACAGAGTAAGTGAGGGGAGGGGATGGCCTGAGTAATGTACAGAGTAAGTGAGGGGAGGGGTTGGCCTGAGTAATGTACAGAGTAAGTGAAAGGTGGTGTTGTCCTTAGTAATGTACAGAGTATGAGAAGAGGGGTTGGCCTGAGTAATGTACAGAGTAAGTAAGGGGAGGGGTTGGCCTGTGTAATGTACAGAGTAAGTGAGGGGAGGGGTTGGCCTGAGTAATGTACAGAGTAAGTGAGGGGAGGGGATGGCTTGAGTAATGTACAGAGTAAGTGAGGGGAGGGGTTGGCCTGAGTAATGTACAGAGTAAGTGAGGGGAGGGGATGGCCTGAGTAATGTACAGAGTAAGTGAGGGGAAGGGTTGGCCTGAGTAATGTACAGAGTAAGTGAGGGGAGGAGTTGGCCTGAGTAATGTACAGAGTAAGTGAGGGGAGGGGTTGGCCTGAGTAATGTACAGAGTAAGTGAGGGGAGGGGTTGGCCTGTGTAATGTACAGAGTAAGTGAGGGGAGGGGTTGGCCTGAGTAATGTACAGAGTAAGTGAGGGGAGGGTTGGCCTGAGTAGTGTACAGAGAAAGTGAGGGGAGGGGTTGGCCTGAGTAATGTACAGAGTAAGTGAGGGGAGGGGTTGGCCTGAGTAATGTACAGAGTAAGTGAGGGGAGGGGTTGGTCTGAGTAATGTACAGAGTAAGTGAGGGGAGGGGTTGGCCTAAGTAGTGTACAGAGTAAGTGAGGGGAGGGTTGGCCTGAGTAGTGTACAGAGTAAGTGAGGGGAGGGGTTGGCCTGAGTAATGTACAGAGTAAGTGAGGGGAGTGGTTGGCCTGAGTAATGTACAGAGTAAGTGAGGGGAGGGGTTGGCCTGAGTAATGTACAGAGTAAGTGAGGGGAGGGGTTGGCCTGAGTAATGTACAGAGTAAGTGAGGGGAGGGGTTGGCCTGTGTAATGTACAGAGTAAGTGAGGGGAGGGGTTGGCCTGAGTAAAGTACAGAGTAAGTGAGGGGAGGGGTTGGCCTGAGTAGTGTACAGAGTAAGTGAGGGGAGGGGTTGGCCTGAGTAATGTACAGAGTAAGTGAGGGGAGGGGTTGGCCTGAGTAATGTACAGAGTAAGTGAGGGGAGGGGTTGGCCTGAGTAATGTACAGAGTAAGTGAAAGGTGGTGTTGTCCTTAGTAATGTACAGAGTATGAGAAGAGGGGTTGGCCTGAGTAATGTACAGAGTAAGTGAGGGTAGGTGTTGGCCTGTGTAATGTACAGAGTAAGTGAGGGGAGGGGTTGGCCTGAGTAATGTACAGAGAAAGTGAGGGGAGGGGTTGGCCTGAGTAATGTACAAAGTAAGTGAGGGGAGGGGTTGGCCTGAGTAATGTACAGAGTAAGTGAGGGGAGGGGATGGCCTGAGTAATGTACAGAGTAAGTGAGGGGAGGGGTTGGCCTGAGTAATGTACAGAGTAAGTGAGGGGAAGGGATGGCCTGAGTAATGTACAGAGTAAGTGAGGGGAGGGGTTGGCCTGAGTAATGTACAGAGTAAGTGAGGGGAGGGGTTGGCCTGAGTAATGTACAGAGTAAGTGAGGGGAGGGGTTGGCCTGAGTAATGTACAGAGTAAGTGAGGGGAGGGGTTGGCCTGAGTAATGTACAGTGTAAGTGAGGGGAGGGGTTGGCCTGAGTAATGTACAGAGTAAGTGAGGGGAGGGGTTGGCCTGTGTAATGTACAGAGTAAGTGAGGGGAGGGGTTGGCCTGAGTAATGTACAGAGTAAGTGAGGGGAGGGTTGGCCTGAGTAGTGTACAGAGTAAGTGAGGGGAGGGGTTGGCCTGAGTAATGTACAGAGTAAGTGAGGGGAGGGGTTGGCCTGAGTAATGTACAGAGTAAGTGAGGGGAGGGGTTGGCCTGAGTAATGTACAGAGTAAGTGAGGGGAGGGGTTGGCCTGAGTAGTGTACAGAGTAAGTGAGGGGAGGGTTGGCCTGAGTAGTGTACAGAGTAAGTGAGGGGAGGGGAGGGGTTGGCCTGAGTAATGTACAGAGTAAGTGAGGGGAGGGGTTGGCCTGAGTAATGTACATAGTAAGTGAGGGGAGGGGTTGGCCTGAGTAATGTACAGAGTAAGTGAGGGGAGGGGTTGGCCTGAGTAATGTACAGAGTAAGTGAGGGGAGGGGTTGGCCTGTGTAATGTACAGAGTAAGTGAGGGGAGGGGTTTGCCTGAGTAATGTACAGAGTAAGTGAGGGGAGGGGTTGGCCTGAGTAGTGTACAGAGTAAGTGAGGGGAGGGGTTGGCCTGAGTAATGTACAGAGTAAGTGAGGGGAGGGGTTTGCCTGAGTAATGTACAGAGTAAGTGAGGGGAGGGGTTGGCCTGTGTAATGTACAGAGTAAGTGAGGGGAGGGGTTGGCCTGAGTAATGTACAGAGTAAGTGAGGGGAGGGGTTGGCCTGAGTAATGTACAGAGTAAGTGAGGGGAGGGGTTGGCCTGAGTAATGTACAGAGTAAGTGAGGGGAGGGGATGGCCTGAGTAATGTACAGAGTAAGTGAGGGGAGGGGTTGGCCTGAGTAATGTACAGAGTAAGTGAGGGGAGGGGATGGCCTGAGTAATGTACAAAGTAAGTGAGGGGAGGGGTTGGCCTGAGTAATGTACAGAGTAAGTGAGGGGAGGGGTTGGCCTGAGTAATGTACAGAGTAAGT
Source organism: Taudactylus pleione (assembly GCA_031769625.1). Taxonomy (NCBI): domain Eukaryota; kingdom Metazoa; phylum Chordata; class Amphibia; order Anura; family Myobatrachidae; genus Taudactylus; species Taudactylus pleione. The sequence continues at coordinate 730,441 of JAUIMM010000694.1, read as the reverse complement.
GAGGGGAGGGGTTGGCCTGAGTAATGTACAGAGTAAGTGAGGGGAGGGGTTGGCCTGTGTAATGTACAGAGTAAGTGAGGGGAGGGGTTGGCCTGAGTAATGTACAGAGTAAGTGAGGGGAGGGGTTGGCCTGAGTAGTGTACAGAGTAAGTGAGGGGAGGGGTTGGCCTGAGTAATGTACAGAGTAAATGAGGGGAGGGGTTGGCCTGAGTAATGTACAGAGTAAGTGAGGGGAGGGGTTGGCCTGAGTAATGTACAGAGTAAGTGAAAGGTGGTGTTGTCCTGAGTAATGTACAGAGTATGTGAAGACTGGTTGGCCTGAGTAATGTACAGAGTAAGTGAGGGGAGGGGTTGGCCTGTGTAATGTACAGAGTAAGTGAGGGGAGGGGTTGGCCTGAGTAATGTACAGAGTAAGTGAGGGGAGGGGTTGGCCTGAGTAATGTACAGAGTAAGTGAGGGGAGGGGATGGCCTGTGTAATGTACAGAGTAAGTGAGGGGAGGGGTTGGCCTGAGTAATGTACAGAGTAAGTGAGGGGAGGGGTTGGCCTGAGTAATGTACAGAGTAAGTGAGGGGAGGGGTTGGCCTGAGTAGTGTACAGAGTAAGTGAGGGGAGGGGTTGGCCTGAGTAATGTACAGAGTTTGTGAGGGGAGGGGTTGGCCTGAGTAATGTACAGAGTAAGTGAGGGGAGGGGTTGGCCTGAGTAATGCACAGAGTAAGTGAAAGGAGGGGTTGGCCTGAGTAATGTACAGAGTAAGTGAGGGGAGGAGTTGTCCTGAGTAATGTACAGAGTAAGTGAGGGGAGGGGATGGCCTGAGTAATGTACAGAGTAAGTGAGGGGAGGGGTTGGCCTGAGTAATGTACAGAGTAAGTGAAAGGTGGTGTTGTCCTTAGTAATGTACAGAGTATGAGAAGAGGGGTTGGCCTGAGTAATGTACAGAGTAAGTAAGGGGAGGGGTTGGCCTGTGTAATGTACAGAGTAAGTGAGGGGAGGGGTTGGCCTGAGTAATGTACAGAGTAAGTGAGGGGAGGGGATGGCTTGAGTAATGTACAGAGTAAGTGAGGGGAGGGGTTGGCCTGAGTAATGTACAGAGTAAGTGAGGGGAGGGGATGGCCTGAGTAATGTACAGAGTAAGTGAGGGGAAGGGTTGGCCTGAGTAATGTACAGAGTAAGTGAGGGGAGGGGTTGGCCTGAGTAATGTACAGAGTAAGTGAGGGGAGGGGTTGGCCTGAGTAATGTACAGAGTAAGTGAGGGGAGGGGTTGGCCTGTGTAATGTACAGAGTAAGTGAGGGGAGGGGTTGGCCTGAGTAATGTACAGAGTAAGTGAGGGGAGGGTTGGCCTGAGTAGTTTACAGAGAAAGTGAGGGGAGGGGTTGGCATGAGTAATGTACAGAGTAAGTGAGGGGAGGGGTTGGCCTGAGTAATGTACAGAGTAAGTGAGGGGAGGGGTTGGCCTGAGTAATGTACAGAGTAAGGGAGGGGAGGGGTTGGCCTGAGTAGTGTACAGAGTAAGTGAGGGGAGGGTTGGCCTGAGTAGTGTACAGAGTAAGTGAGGGGAGGGGTTGGCCTGAGTAATGTACAGAGTAAGTGAGGGGAGGGGTTGGCCTGAGTAATGTACAGAGTAAGTGAGGGGAGGGGTTGGCCTGAGTAATGTACAGAGTAAGTGAGGGGAGGGGTTGGCCTGAGTAATGTACAGAGTAAGTGAGGGGAGGGGTTGGCCTGTGTAATGTACAGAGTAAGTGAGGGGAGGGGTTGGCCTGAGTAAAGTACAGAGTAAGTGAGGGGAGGGGTTGGCCTGAGTAGTGTACAGAGTAAGTGAGGGGAGGGGTTGGCCTGAGTAATGTACAGAGTAAGTGAGGGGAGGGGTTGGCCTGAGTAATGTACAGAGTAAGTGAGGGGAGGGGTTGGCCTGAGTAATGTACAGAGTAAGTGAGGGGAGGGGTTGGCCTGTGTAATGTACAGAGTAAGTGAGGGGAGGGGTTGGCCTGAGTAATGTACAGAGTAAGTGAGGGGAGGGTTGGCCTGAGTAGTGTACAGAGTAAGTGAGGGGAGGGGTTGGCCTGAGTAATGCACAGATTAAGTGAGGGGAGGGGTTGGCCTGAGTAATGTACAGAGTAAGTGAGGGGAGGGGTTGGCCTGAGTAATGTACAGAGTAAGTGAGGGGAGGGGTTGGCCTGAGTAGTGTACAGAGTAAGTGAGGGGAGGGTTGGCCTGAGTAGTGTACAGAGTAAGTGAGGGGAGGGGTTGGCCTGAGTAATGTACAGAGTAAGTGAGGGGAGGGGTTGGCCTGAGTAATGTACATAGTAAGTGAGGGGAGGGGTTGGCCTGAGTAATGTACAGAGTAAGTGAGGGGAGGGGTTGGCCTGAGTAATGTACAGAGTAAGTGAGGGGAGGGGTTGGCCTGTGTAATGTACAGAGTAAGTGAGGGGAGGGGTTGGCCTGAGTAATGTACAGAGTAAGTGAGGGTAGGGGTTGGCCTGAGTAGTGTACAGAGTAAGTGACGGGAGGGGTTGGCCTGAGTAATGTACAGAGTAAGTGAGGGGAGGGGTTTGCCTGAGTAATGTACAGAGTAAGTGAGGGGAGGGGTTGGCCTGTGTAATGTACAGAGTAAGTGAGGGGAGGGGTTGGCCTGAGTAATGTACAGAGTAAGTGAGGGGAGGGGTTGGCCTGAGTAATGTACAGAGTAAGTGAGGGGAGGGGTTGGCCTGAGTAATGTACAGAGTAAGTGAGGGGAGGGGTTGGCCTGAGTAATGTACAGAGTAAGTGAGGGGAGGGGTTGGCCTGAGTAATGTACAGAGTAAGTGAGGGGAGGGGATGGCCTGAGTAATGTACAGAGTAAGTGAGGGGAGGGGTTGGCCTGAGTAATGTACCGAGTAAGTGAGGGGAGGGGATGGCCTGAGTAATGTACAGAGTAAGTGAGGGGAGGGGTTGGCCTGAGTAATGTACAGAGTAAGTGAGGGGAGGGGTTGGCCTGAGTAATGTACAGAGTAAGTGAGGGGAGGGGTTGGCCTGAGTAATGTACAGAGTAAGTGAGGGGAGGGGTTGGCCTGTGTAATGTACAGAGTAAGTGAGGGGAGGGGTTGGCCTGAGTAATGTACAGAGTAAGTGAGGGGAGGGGTTGGCCTGAGTAGTGTACAGAGTAAGTGAGGGGAGGGGTTGGCCTGAGTAATGTACAGAGTAAATGAGGGGAGGGGTTGGCCTGAGTAATGTACAGAGTAAGTGAGGGGAGGGGTTGGCCTGAGTAATGTACAGAGTAAGTGAAAGGTGGTGTTGTCCTGAGTAATGTACAGAGTATGAGAAGACTGGTTGGCCTGAGTAATGTACAGAGTAAGTGAGGGGAGGGGTTGGCCTGTGTAATGTACAGAGTAAGTGAGGGGAGGGGTTGGCCTGAGTAATGTACAGAGTAAGTGAGGGGAGGGGTTGGCCTGAGTAATGTACAGAGTAAGTGAGGGGAGGGGATGGCCTGAGTAATGTACAGAGTAAGTGAGGGGAGGGGTTGGCCTGAGTAATGTACAGAGTAAGTGAGGGGAGGGGTTGGCCTGAGTAATGTACAGAGTAAGTGAGGGGAGGGGTTGGCCTGAGTAGTGTACAGAGTAAGTGAGGGGAGGGGTTGGCCTGAGTAATGTACAGAGTTTGTGAGGGGAGGGGTTGGCCTGAGTAATGTACAGAGTAAGTGAGGGGAGGGGTTGGCCTGAGTAATGCACAGAGTAAGTGAAAGGAGGCGTTGGCCTGAGTAATGTACAGAGTAAGTGAGGGGAGGGGTTGTCCTGAGTAATGTACAGAGTAAGTGAGGGGAGGGGTTGGCCTGAGTAATGTACAGAGTAAGTGAGGGGAGGGGTTGGCCTGAGTAATGCACAGAGTAAGTGAAAGGAGGGGTTGGCCTGAGTAATGTACAGAGTAAGTGAGGGGAGGGGTTGTCCTGAGTAATGTACAGAGTAAGTGAGGGGAGGGGTTGGCCTGAGTAATGTACAGAGTAAGTGAGGGGAGGGGTTGGCCTGAGTAATGTACAGAGTAAGTGAGGGGAGGGGTTGTCCTGAGTAATGTACAGAGTAAGTGAGGGGAGGGGTTGGCCTGAGAAATGTACAGAGTAAGAGGGGTATTCAATTAGGTGCGAATTGCAAGTACGCTTCGACAAATTATTGTACTCGCCATGTTCGCCTCCTAAAAATGCAAATTTTATTTTTTTTAATTCGCCTAATTAAATTTCCCATAAATTCGCCTATGTCGAATGTGAAATCAACAACATTTGGCGAGGGCGGGAAATGTATCATTTCTCTCCACAGGGAGAATTTGGCGCTCTATTCACCAGTATTTACGCGAATTCGAGGTGCGTCAGTCTCTGCAGTAGGAGATGGCAACTCAGCAGCAATCCAGCTCTCCGGCATCAGATGAAGATGAGGATTACCATCCTCCTCCTCCTGACCAAGAGAAGAGGAAGACACAGCGGTTTCTAGGTACAGGTGAGTGGATTGTTACTGATTTTAATTGCTGGTCTAATGTAATATGATTTACTTGTGTGTCTGGCAGGTTTAAGGTTGTGTTCATCCTGCTTTATTTTGTTTGTTTATTTTTGCAATGGGAATCCAAGAGTGTATTTTTATTGTGTTTTAGGTTGTCTTGTCTGTCTGTTTTGCTGGGAGCCACATGTGTGATGTGTGTTAGTCAGTTAGATAGATATAATCAGTGGTGTAATAGGGCTGATCCTAGTCCGGTATTATGCAGCACAGGAAATGGTTTTTCCTATTATTGTACTCTAATGTAGCACTGTTTATAAGGTGAAATGGCTGATCCTAGTGCTGTATGGTGGGTATGACATTGTGGATGAAGGAGTGGGGTGCCACACTAGATGGGAATGTGCTTTCTGCCCTTTGAAAATAGGGCAGGGCGTGGCAGCAGGCAGGAACAGGCTCGTGGGAAACGCCACATATGGTCAGATGGTTGATCCTAGCGCTTCATTACCAGTGTTCTCCCCAGAAAAATTTGACAGCCGTGTGGTATCAAGAAGTAGCCAGGTGGGGCCTTCCCAAAAATAAAGTGTTTTAAACCCTGACCTTAGAAGTGCCCATTATGCAGTGTCCCCTGTAATTATCCCCAGGGGCGTAACTAGAACTTTTTGTTCCCCATAGCAACATTTATAAGGTTCCCCCCTAACTTAGGTCTTACACAATAACCACAGTAGTTCCCCTAAAACATTAAATGCCCACTGTAATGGTGCCCCTTACACAGTGCCCCCAGTAATTCGCCCTCTGTAATGCTCCCAGTAGTGAACCCCCTGTAATGCTCCCAGTAGTGAGCCCCTTGTAGTTTCCCCCAGTAGTGAGCCCCCTGTAGCTGCCCCCAGTAGTGAGCCCCCTGTAGCTGCCCCCTGTAATGCCCCCAGTAGCGAGCCCCCTGTAGCTGCCCCCAGTAGTGAGCCCTCTGTAATGCCCCCAGTAGCTGCCCCCAGTAGTGAGCCCCCTGTAATGCCTCCAGTAATGACCCATTGTAGCTGCCCCCAGTAGTTAGCCCCCAGTAGCGACATTCCTGTAGCTGCCCCCTGTAGTGAGCCCACAGTAGCTGCCCCTGTAGTTGCCCCCCTCCCCGCGCGCGCACACACACAAAAAAAAACAACACTTATCTTTATCCCCGCTCCTGTGAAGGTGCCGTCTGCCCCGGCACCCGCTCCTCGGCACTATGGGAGTGACATCATGACATCACTCCCATAGTGCACTGCGGGACCCGGAAGACGGAGTGAGCTCCGTACTCCGGCTGCCGCTGGGGGTTTGAGTAGGAGCCGGGCATCCACTGGTAACACAATCTCAGTGGGCGCCCGGCATATGGAGGGTGCAGGGGGTGCGCTCGCTGGGCCAGCGGGCCCCTTAAGCTGCCGGGCCCCATAGCAACTGCACCCCCTGCACCCTCCATAGTTACGCCACTGGTTATCCCCATATGCAGTGCCCCCTGTATTTCTGTCCTTTATACAGTGCCCCCAGTAGTTTTCCCTTTTTAGCATTGCCTCCTGTAGTTTTGTTTGGCCCCTATACAGTCCGCCCAGACTGGCCCCATTATGCAGTGTCCCCAGAGTGGCCCCATTATTCAGTGTCCCCAGAATGGCCCCTTATGCAGTGTCCCCAGACTGGCCCGATTATGCAGTGTCCCCAGAGTGGCCCCATTATGCAGTGTCCCCAGAGTGGCCCGATTATGCAGTGTCCCCAGAGTGGCCCCATTATGCAGTGTCCCCAGACTGGCCCCTTATGCAGTGTCCCCAGACTTGCCCGATTATGCAGTGTCCCCAGAGTGGCCCCATTATGCAGTGTACCCCAGACTGGCCCCTTATGCAGTGTCCCCAGACTGGCCCAATTATGCACTGTCCCCAGACTGGCCCCATTATGCAGTGTCCCCAGACTGGCTCCTTATGCAGTATCCCCAGACTGGCCCCATTATGCAGTGTCCCCAGAGTGGCCCCATTATGCAGTGTCCCCAGACTGGCCCCATTATGCAGTGTCCCCAGACTGGCCCCTTATGCAATGTCCCCAGATTGGCCCCATTATGCAGTGTCCCTAGATTGGCCCCATTATGCAGTCCCTAAAGGCTGGCCCCTTATGCAGTGCCTTATGCAGTGCCTCCAGACCTAAACAGGGGCACTACTGTGGGGACTACTACAGGAGGCAATGCATAGGAGGGACTCCTACTGTGGGCACTGCATAGTGGGGACCACTACTGGGGACTACTACTGGGGGCAATGCATAGGCAGACTATTACTGTGGGGACTGCATATGGGGGAACTATATAAACAGCACAGCTTTAAGAATGCTAAGGGTTTTGAAAGGAAGTTTCCTCATGCAATATTGAAGCGTCTATAAAGATTTATAAGTTTGTGTGGGCATTTTTTACGGTTCAAATGCCTTTTGCACGAGGTAGAGGAGGCTTTGGGGCTGGGTAAATATATATTATTCCCCTTGTATGTTAACAAAAACCGTAGGTACATGATTGATTTTGTCTATGGAATTTATTTAATAAATATATTTACAAAACTACTTTTCCTTTGTGTTTTTAAAATGTGTATTAAAAATATGAAATTTTTTGTTTGACTATATATATATATATATATATATATATATTTTTTTTTTTTTTATATGGATATGTATTAATATGCCCATGATTGTCATCAATATAATTGAACGAGGAGTCATCAAATTAAGTAGTGTCAGACTAATCTAAAAAAATTTAAATGTTTTCTTGCAACCATTTTCAATCCTGGTGTTCACAGACACACACATAAAGCAGCCAGAGTAGAAGCTGTGTTGAGGAATAGATGTTTTATATATATATATATATATAAATATGTATATATATATATATATATATATATGTGCGTGTGTTATACTTAATATATATATTATATATATGTAATATATGTTGGATATATATATATACAGTCAGGTCCATAAATATTGGGACATTGGGCCTGATTCAGACCCACTCGCGAGCGGCTGTCCGCTCGCAAGTGGGTCGATGTTCTGGACTGAGCATGCGCACGACGGAGGGAGCTCCGTCGTGCGCATGCGCCAGACGCGACGAGCGAAGGAAAGTCCTTCGCTCGTTGTGTCCAATCAAAGGGGGCGTGCTGTCAATGTTGATTGACAGCACGCCCCCTTTGGTAGGCGTGCCAGGGGCGTGCCTCCCTGACGGGGGCGTTCCCACGGGAACGCCTCCCGTCAAAAGCAGGCCCACTGACATCACTAGTGATGTCAGTGGGAGTGATTTTGGCTCTGATAGAGCCAAAATCACTCCGGAGCTTGCGGTTGAAAACCACAACCGCAGGCTCCGGCTCGCAGTTTCGATGGTCGTGATGGTCAAGACCATCGCGGCCATCAAACTGCACGCTCGTATAGCCTGTGGGTGGTCACCCACAGCTATACGAGCGTCCAGGAGGACGCTCCTTTTTCATGGAGGCCGGCCCTCATTCAGAGCATGCGCTCTGCTCAGAGCGTACGGCTCTGAATGAGGGCCTTTGACAGAATTTTCAGATTTTGGCCTCTATTCACCACCACAATGGTTTTGAAATGAAACAAACAAGATGTGTTTTAACTGCAGACTTTCAGATTTAATTTGAGGGTAATTACATCCAAATCGGGTGAACGGTGTAGGAATTACAACGGTTTCAATATGTGCCTCCCACTTTTCAAGGGGCCACAAGTAATGGGACTATCAACTCAAAAGCTATTTCATGGACAGGTGTGGGCTATTCCCTCGTTATTTCATTATCAATTAAGCAGGTAAAAGGTCTGGAGTTGATTCTAGGTGTGACATTTGCATTTGGAATCAGTTGATGTCGACTCTCAATATGAGATCCAAAGAGCTGTCACTATCAGTGAAGCAAGCCATCATTAGGCTGAAAAATCAAAACAAACCCATCAGAGAGAGCAAAAACATTAGGTGTGGCCAAATCAACTGTTTGGAACATTCTTAAAAAGAAAGAACGCACCGGAGAGCTCAGCAACACCAAAAGACCTGGAAGACTACGGAAAACAACTGTGGTGGATGACAGAAGAATTATTTCCCTGGTGAAGAAAAACCCCTTCACAACAGTTGGCCAAATCAACTGTTCCAAATCAAATCCAGGAGGTAGATGTAAATGTGTCAAAGTCAACAATCAAGAGAAGACTTCACAAGAGTGAATATAGAGGGTTCAACACAAGATGCAAACCATTGGTGAGCCTCAAAAACAGGAAGACCAGATTAGAGTTTGCCAAACAAAATCTAAAAAAGCCATTACAGTTCTGGAACAACATCCTATGGACAGATGAGACAAAGATCAACTTGTACCATAGTGATGGGAAGAGAAGCGTACGGAGGAAAGGAACTGCTCATGATCCAAAACATACCACCTCATCAGTGAAGCATGGTGGTGGTAGTGTCATGGCGTGGGCATGTATGGCTGCCAATGGAACTGGTTCCCTTGTATTTATTGATGATGTGACTGCTGACAAAAGCAGCAGAATGAATTCTGAAGTGTTTCGGCCAATATTATATGCTCATATTCAGTCAAATGCTTCAGAACTCATTGGACGGTGCTTCACAGTGCAGATGGACAATGACCCGAAGCATACTGCAAAAGCAACCAAAGAGTTTTTTAAGGCTAAAAAGTGGAATGTTATGCAATGGCCAAAACAATCCCCTGACCTGAATCCGATTGAGCATGCATTTCACTTGATGAAGACAAAACTGAAGGGAAAATGCCCCAAGAACAAGCAGGAACTGAAGACATTTGCAGTAGAGGCCTGGCAGAGCATCACCAGGGATGAAACCCAGCGTCTGGTGATGTCTATGCGCTCCAGACTTCAGGCTGTAATTGCTTGCAAAGGATTTGCAGCAAAGTATTAAAAAGTGAAAGTTAGATTTAGGATTGTTTAGTTTGTCCCATTACTTCTGGCCCCTTAAAAAGTGGGAGGCACATACAGAAACTGTTGTAATTCCTACACCGTTCACCTGATTTGGATGTAATTACCCTCAAATTAAATCTGAAAGTCTGCAGTTAAATCACATCTTGTTTGTTTCATTTCAAAGCCATTCTGGTGGTGAATAGAGGCCAAAATATGAAAATTCTGTCAATGTCCCAATATTTATGGACCTGACTGTATGTATATATATATATATATATATATATATATATATACATATGCAGCTGCCAGGCTGGTGTGACATCAAGTGGCCTGCCAAGGGGCTGGTGGCGGAGTCGTCAGTGGTGGCTGATGGCTTCGGTCTCCACAAAGGATTGGGGGAGTTTTCCCCATCAGCCATTTTAGTTAAATTCAGACACACTGCTGTGCTATGTACAATATAACCCTCTTTTTCAAGCCTCCAGCATTGCCACAAAGACAGGTCTGTCTTTGTGGCTATGCTAGAAGCTTGAAATAGAGGGTTACACCTCGAAACGTCGCCCTGTGGCATCATTGAATATAGCACTTTCTAAGATTCTGTGAGTGCTGTCCAGGTATTTTTTGGGAATATATAAATATATATATATATATATATATATATACACATATATATATATACACGTGTTTAGAAAAGATGGCACTAACCAGTAGAATTGCAGCTTATTTTATTCCATTAGACAGACAGTAGGCTAACATACAGGCGGCGACATTTGGGTCCCCAAACGGATATTTTTCAAGCAGTCAAGCCTTAAGTTTCAGAGTGATAACCAGATACAGTTCCCGTGGGAACTTCATTCCATGGGGAACTGTATCTGGTTATCACTCTGAAACTTAAGGCTTGACTGCTTGAAAAAGGTCCGTTTGGGGACCCAAATGTCGCCGCCTGTATGTTAGCCTACTGTTTGTCTAATGGAATAAAATAAGCTGCAATTCTACTGGTTAGTGCCATCTTTTCTAAACTTGTATCTTCGCTGGTGAACCCTGGACCCAGGAGACACAGCTGGTGAGCACCCCACCGATGTGCCATAAAAGTATTAGATGTGTGTACTGAACATTGGATAAATATATATAAATATATATATATATATATATATATAGATCGAAATAGATATATATTTTTTTCATATATAATTATAATTAAATAAATACAAATGTATTAATTTAAAAAAAAAAATTATTTTATTTTTTTAAAGGTTCCAGACAAAAGAAAACCAAAATACAAGAAGACAAAGATGATGATGGCAATTGTTCGGATGGAGAAGATGGGTCTCTTCTTAGGAATATCCAGTTCAGTTTTAAAGAGAGTGATTTACTGGTTACGATGGTACTAGAACCATACCACAGTCTCTTTGGTAAAAGAGCACAAAGTACCCCATGAAGATGTAAAACTGCAATATGGCAAAATATAGCAGACCAAATTAGTTCTATCGCTGTGCAACCACGCACGATAAAGCATTGTAAAAAGCAATTTGATGACTGCAAACATAGTGCAAAGAAAAAAATGGGCAAATTTTCAAAACACCAACGTCGAACTGGTGGTGGGCCACCATTAAATTTAATCTTTAATGTTTGGGAAGAGAAATTAAGGAAACATCTTTCTCCAATTCTGGTTGAGGGAGTACTTGGAAGTATTGATACGACAAACCAATCATCCATTCCATTGGAAGGTATTGAAACTTGTGTATATATATTTATATCAGTTTATTTTTTGAAGATATGTATGTAAATGTACTTTTATTTTTTTTTGTGGGGCAGTTGTCCAAACATTGCATAAACAAACACAGATCCAGATGCAAGATTATTCACAACGATCCACCACATCTACAGGGATTGTTTCTGGAGGTCCTAAAAGATTCATAGCAGGTATGTTTATTGGACAGTATAATTAAAATGTGTATTGGCCATGAACAGATTTTAATTTTTATTTTAATTTGTAAAAAGGTAAAAAAACAAATTCTCAAGCCTCCCGAAAGGAAACAACTCCAGCTGGAAAAACTTCATGTGACAAAGGATTGAAAAAGGTTTGAAACGATAATCCTGAAGTGACACTAACAAATGAATCTTTGCCCCAAACGGCTATTTCATCTTTACCTATTTCAACGCCTGAATTCGTACAATCTGGAGAAAATATAAATTCCTTCAATCAAATCAAATAATTCAAAAATACAACGTATGTATAAAATTGTAATGGGTTTGCTTTTGTAAGGTATACTTTATTTTGAACCAAATCAATTAATCTTCATAGGTCAGGAATTGCAAATTGAAGTCGACTCCCTGAAAAATCTTTTTGATCGTTTTCCAATATCGTCACCATGTAAGTGTATTAATTTTTTTTTTAAATATATATTTGCTACAATTTTAAGATTTTTCATAATAAAATTTAAACATTATAGATCTGGAGAATATTGATTCTGAGATATTCGAGGCCAATCCTAGAGCACCAGAAAGTATGTTTATTTAAGTTTTTTTTTTTTTTTTATTTTATTTCCTTTAAATGTTGTTAATGTTAAAACTTTTTAATTTCAACAGTTTCAAAAAATATGATTATGCAAAGGGATGAACTAAGACCTATAACTCCAGTTATTCCTGATGTTGGAGATGTTGGAGATATTTCACCTGGTATGTGAAGGTTGAATGTTGAAAAATGCACTATGCTAATAAATGCGTTTTACAATAACATTTTTTACTTATATTTCTATAAAGATTCAGAAATTGAAATGGGATCCTTGACTTTTTCACCAGCTTCTGTTACTCCAGGTAGTTAGTTAGTTATTTATGTATGTTAGGTAGATTTGGAAAATTTTGAGAATTTTTCATTTAATATAGTTTACTTTTTCTAGGATCTATTCTTGCTTTTAAAATTCTGGCAAAAGCTTTTAGAAATCTAATGGTAAGGTCTACCCCTGCAGATAGACCACAAGCACCGGGTGAAAAAACACAGGTTGAGACTCAATTTGATGCAATCACAGATTTTGCCTAGTCTATGAATGATCAACAAGAAGATCATCGTCTCCAAGTTGAGGGTGATTTACAAGTTATAACTGAAGCATTAATCCAGGTTAAAGATGCTTTGAAAAGCATTAGTCGAGTACATTATGAAGAAATCCATGCTTCACGTACACAAATAGACAAGCATCATAGAGAATCCTTCCAAGTAGCAAGTGCAATGAATACTGAACTTTCAAAAATGTCAAAGACCTTTGAGAAAATTTCAGAACAACAAGAGGTTCTGTCTTCTGCTTTATTAGTTATGTCATCTGGAATAAAATTCTTAATGGAGGAGCAGATTGTCCGTCGAAACACACCAATAAGTAGTTATGTTCCTGATTTTTCAAGCTCATTATTGAGAACACCAGTCATGAGGCAGGATTATTTTTTGCAAACTCAATCTCAATTATTTCCATCCAACAGATTTGACCACGTTGTTGGTCCACCGAATATTCTAAACCCAGTTCAAAGCCTAACCAATCTTCCAAATCAAATTCAAACAGGTTCATTGTTGAAAACTCCTGCGCTGGATGACTCAACTTCCATAACACGGAGACGTCTTCTCCCGGAAAATGAATCGATTGTTGAATCCGAAGTAATCCCTGCTACGATGCCTTTTGCCTAATTTGGATTTAAGGTATAAATTTAAAAATTAGTTTATTTGCCTTAATTATACAGTTAAAAATCCATGTTTAAAAAAGAAATTACTGTTTTCATATATATTTATTTAAATAACAGATTATCTTAATTATTGGACATATGGGACATAGAACATATGGGGATGCAGTAGGGTAGCCGACAGAGGGAATCCCAAATGCCGCCTTCCCGACCATCTAATCCCGGCAAGGCAGTGTTCTCCTCAGGTTGTTTTGTGCGGATGTCTCGCCCGGCAGAAACAGCCTACCACCTGTCACTTTCCCCCGCCGACCACCGCTGTAGAAGCTTGGGCTCTGAAGTGACCAGAGGCTAAAGAAGCCTCTGATTGTTTCAGAGGCAAGCGTTCCCAGTGATGCACTGCACAGGGGACATCACCCGTGACATCAGGAGCCTGCCCCACACGCTTGCTGGAACTAGTTAGATCCAGTCAGAGCAAGGCAGTGGCAGTGGGCTTGAGTGTCGAGCAAGTAAAGGTAAGTGTTGGGCTGGGGGCACTGTCTAAGGAGCACTATTAAAGCCTGGGGGCACTGCATAAGGGGCCAGCCTGTGGGCACTACATAGGGACACTAATTCAGCCAAGGGGCACAGCATAATGGAGATTTTTGACATGAGAGCCAAGTGGGGGATCAGCCTGAGACCTGTGAGGCTGGATTTGTTCTTGGCGCATGCATAATTGGTAAGGACCCCACTCCGCAACTTTTGTTCAGATGATTGGCAACCATGTATATATGATATTTTCTTAACATTTAATATGCAAGTTAATTATAATCATTTACTACTTTAACAGTGAAATAATCTTAATAGGAGTTAAATTAGGGTTAATGAGGTTGGCAAAATGATTTGTTTTAAATTGAAAAAATTTTCCATTGTCTCATAGGTTTCAAATGTTCCAGTTAAAAAGAAGATGGCAAAGTTGTTTTTTGGAATGCAAGATAAAAAATCAACGTAAAAAGTTTGACATGTTTAAAAAAAAAAAATGAACTAAAAAACAATTATTATATAAATGTGCAAGAAATTATTGTTAAAATAAACATTTCTGGTATAAAAGATTTCTGTTTAAAACAGATTTTTGAAAAAAATAAAAAATAATGTTCTTACATAGGTTTTATTTTAAATCATTTCAAAATTGATTACTTACAATATATTCAGGAGGGGAGGGAAAGACACTGGTTACATGACACCAGCAATGAGGTTTGTTGATACTTACATGGTTTTTTGGGGATGGCTAGCACATCGCCCCGCTGCTCAGCTGTCCATTGGAGATCCAGGAGGTTAAGAGATTTGATTATACAGAAACAACTACTAATGTTTACACTGAAAAATAAAAACTAGACAACTAATACTATAAAAAACAAACATATAACAATGAAAAACTGAACCAACTTGACCAAAACACTTGTAACACATGTAACACTTATCTAAAACGGTGTTTAAACTTTAGGAATACTTAAACTGTTCCAGTAGAGGCCAAAACTTCAATGATTGGTGATTCAAGGTTGATGTTATATTGAAAGGAAAATAAAAAAAACATGAAAAACAAATCTGGGAAATGGGTTTAACATCGATTAATAATTGTTCTAAAAACTTACATTGAATAAATGATGCTATCAGATCATGGCGAGTGCTTTGCCCAAGGCCAGCATCATCAACCACTGCAGGAGACAGGTCAGAATCGAGACTGATCAATGGATCAATCTCAGCCTCCAAACGGTTTGCAATATAAATATTATGTAAAATTGTACAAACAATAATTATATTGCAAACCTTTGCTGGCGAATACAGCAACACACCCCCTGACCTGTCAAGACAATGAAAGCAGACCAAAGGAGCATTCTATCACTCCCCTAGTCCTACTGTGAGCTGCCTGAAACCTGTATTCTGCAGGGGTGTCAGGTTTAGCCAGTGGAGTTAGCAGCCAGGGAAAACTTCCATATCCTTGATCGTCTAAAATAAAAAATATATATATTTTAAACTTTGAAAAGAACATTAAAAAATATTAAAAGTTAAATAAATTATTTACTTGCCAATCAGCCATCCATGAGGCATCTGTTGTTGTTGAAACATCTCAAAAGGCTAGATTGCTGCAAAATAAAGGAATCATGAGAAGCCCCTGGCATGCCAGCAAACACCTGCATTAAACGCATTTTTGAATCACAAATCATTTATACATTTAGAGAATGGAAAGATTTTCAATTCTGAAAAATCTCTTCCATTTGGTGGGGGTCCATGAGAGCAATATGGGTGCATTCTATTGCACCCAAAACATTGGGGATTCGTCCCATGGCAAAAAAAACCCGCCTTCACAGCATTCCATTCATGTTCTGTCTGAGGGAAATGTACAAACTCAGAAACATGTTTCTGCATTGCCAGATGGACCTGTGACAAACAGTGATAAAAAGTGGCTTGTGAAAAGCCAGCAATTATCGCCAGGGTCGGTTGGAATGTTCCCGACGCCAAAAAATGTGGCTACCAGATAACATTTTATCACCTCATACTCACAAATCCCATCCAACAACCGTCTTTGTCTATATAGACGTGGCCTTGGGATTCTCGCAACACCCGAGGAAGATTGGGTACTTTCAGGTGCACCTGCAGAAATACCCACATTCACAGCTGATTCATCAGGAGTGGCTGCAACACTCTTCTGCGCCCTAAACTGCAGCCTACTTGCTTGAACACATGCTGCAAACATGAATTCCCACACTTGAGCCGGAAAGCGCTCCATTTAAAAAAATGGAAATTTCTATATGATAATAATCAATCAAATTATAAGGATACTATTATCTGTGTCAGGTGTCTTCTTCCTTCTTCTCCAGATTCAGGGCCCTCATGCAGAGCCGCTCGTAAGCGGCCGCTCGTTCGTTATGAGCGATGTTCGCTCATCTGCGCATGCGTGTGGATTTTAATACGCATGCGCGAACCAGTCAGTGCGGCCGAAAATCGTTTGTTCGCAAAATAGCGAATGCCTGCTATTTTGAGTGACAGGAGGAGGCGTATGTGGGTGGTAACAGGGGAAGGTGCTTGAAAATGGGGAGTGGAGATCAGAACGCAGGCGTGCTTAAAGGTCAAAACGGGCGTTTTATGGGTGTGCATAATTAATACAGCAGCGTCATTGACCACGTCACTTGTTTTTTTTTAACTCAGAACTGCTCGCAAAATAGCGGTTGAAAAAAACAGCCACAAGAATAGCGAGCAGTTCATATGCTGTTCGATGTACTCGATTAATCTAATAAATAGCGGACATGACGTATGGTGCGAGCGGCCAGGGGGCGTATTTTTCAAAATTATGTTCGCATGTTTTGCTCGCACGTTCAGGCTTAGAGGCGTGAACAGACTGCAAAGTGCGAACGGTTCATTTGAATAACCACCCCTTTTTAGAAAACGAACGACCACAAATAGCGAGCGGCTCTGAATGAGGGCCCAGGTGCGTAGTTCCTTGACAGGTAATAATATTCTCTCTCCAGCTCCTCCACCTGCTGCTGCTGCTGGAAAGAGTGATTAAAAAATACAACCTGGTCTATTTCTAACTTTGGAATGAACCATTATTGTAACAAGCCAATAGATCATTTTAAAAATATATAATCAACACCATTTAAAATAAATAATGCTAGGGAAAGCATATTTGCTGTAACACACATATTTTACCTGAAAAATATGTAATTTTAAACCATTTGAATTAAAACTCTCACCCACAAGAGGTGCGGACAGTTTTTTGTGAATTCACGGCAAAATTCGCTTTTATTTTGGCGAATGACATACGCATATTTGTAATTGAATAGCAACGTTCGACTTTCACAATTCAAAAGTGGATAGATTAGTATTTTTCGGCGAACTGTAGATTTTCACAACATTCGCAAGTTAAATTGAATTTGGCAAAACGTTATTCGCTGGTGAAAATTTCGACAAAATCACATTCGACAGTCATTCGCACCTAATTGAATACCCCTCTAAGTGAGTGGAGGGGTTGGCCTGAGTAATGTACAGAGTAAGTGTGGGGAGGGCATGGCCTGAGTAGTGTACAGAGTAATTGAGGGGAGGGGTTGTCATGAGATAGTACAGCCATGAGGGGAGTGGTTGGCTGAGTAATATACAGAGCATGAGGGGAGGAGTTGGCCTGAATAATTGTAATCAGTGGATTAAATAGTTAATTTCTACATAGGCATATAAGTTGTAAGTTGTAACACACATATATACCCCTTGCTAGGCCTCTTGAGGTTTGAAATGAGATTGTCTTAATACAGTTGTTGTTTTTCCATAGAATGGTCAAATGACCTTTTGGGGTCAAATAAGCCATAAATATTGAGGCCTAGCTCTACCTGTCATTTCTATTGCAACTATAAGTATAATGAGCCATTCATAGCTTCTATGTTCTTATCAGTTAACCACATTCCATTGGAATGACCATCATAAGCTGTGTAGAGATGCTAAGTATTATGGGTATCTGTTAGTGATGTCCAGACTCTACACACAAAAGAGCCTTGAAATAGAGTTCATCTCCATACTAGAATACGTCATTACTGCATTCTCTTTGTCTGGTAACATTTTAGTGCGTACAGAGCATGTGCAAGAGAGATAAGTTTGGCCAATGCTTATTATAATATAATTAATATGGGCTTAATATCTGGAAAGCCAACACCCCATTTTAGGGTATGTAAACCAGAGGTAAACAAAGGACCCATTCGCTCATGTATGGACCTAAGACTCTGCAGTAGAGGTGCCTGCAATGTAAATTGAATTATCTGGGCGTTGGAAAACGAGGGCTCCCCAGAGAGAAGATAAGATGAAGTACATCTTATGCTGAAGATGATGTTTTACCGATGTCATCTGAATACATAGACTGAAGTTGAGTATACTGTATACTTTGTATGTTGTTTGTTGTTTGTTTGTTTGTTTGTTACTTGTAAATAAAGTGTGTTCATTTGTACTCACTCATATTGGTCACATGTGTGTACTATTTCATTTCCATCAGAACGAAACCCACCGTTATGCACTTGGTGTCGAGAAGTGGGATCGGAAGGGTTAATTAGTTTGTGACCAATTGACTGATTCTGTAAAAAACAAAAAGTGCAAAATGATGCTTTGCTTTTTCTCTGCTGACCTGTATATTGCATTGTGTATGTTTTCTCTGTCTCATTCTTATGAGAAAAGATTGTGATTTAGCTTAAATCACACTGTATGTTGTTTTGTCTTTTTCTTTAAAAAAAATGAAAATTGAGAAAAATGTTTTTCAAACTTTTGAAACATGTGAAAAATGCCAAGCGTAGATTACAGAAAAAGTTGGTGAAATTTCAGAAATATGTTAAAAAATCTCAGTTTAATCCAACATGTTAAGGGACGCCTTTACAATGTAGTGATTTGAGCTTTTTGAAAGCTACAGATTTTGAATCAGATGAACTTTTACGTGTTTCTGATTATTCTGCCAGCTTGCCTTTAAAAAATTCCTTAGGGAGGGGGAGAGAATCCCCACACGCAAGAGTTAAAATGTCAACTGGTGATTTACAGACATCTTGCATAGAAATTTGTGCGTTAGAGATACACAGAAAAGTGTGTGAAGTTACGCAGAAAGAATTTGAAAAAGAAATTAAGCAATGTATTCATACTACAGAAAATTTGTTTGATCAGAGCAGTGATTGTGTGATTAAATTTTCTGATGATTTCACAAAATGTGAACAAAATGTTGAAATCCATGAATGCAGGGAATATGTCCAAAAATCAGATTCAAAATTGAATGCAAATGAGGTTTCTGATAACATGCCATTGATTTGTTGTACTCATGAGGTGAATAATGGTATGCATGTATTGCCTAAGACTGTCCAGCTTGCCATTCACTGTGAACTGTTTGAAAAAAAAGATGTGTTTGCATGGCCATTCATAGGGGTGTTGCTAAGTGAAGGGGTGGTGATGATGCCTTTTGCCTTGCCCAATGAGACATGGGCATTGCCCAAAGCCAAGGGGTGGAAAATGGGTAGCATTGCAGTTATAGACCATGCCCCTGAGACTGAAGACTTCCCCATGACAACATTAAATTTACATGGCATGATCAACGTGTCATTGTTGAATTTAAAAATGCAAAAAGTGAACAAGATGTCTTTTCTGATGAAACATCCATTGCAAATGATGTTCATGGTTTACTTGCTCATTGTGAAGGAGGGGTTGGTGGGTACACACTGACTAACGACAAGGGGCATACATGCATTACAGACACACTGATTGTGGGTTTGTTTAGTGACAGAGGTGCAGATTTTGTGTTTGGTAATGAAATTCACATCCCAGTGTATTTCCTTACAAAGCCTTACCAGCCAAAGGTTTTGAAGCAGCTGAAAGACACACAGTTGCTAACAACAACGGCAGAAACTCTCGTGCTAATTAAGCAGATTAAAGCACTACTTGCTGGCCGAGTGAAATTTAAACCAATGTCTGAACTGTCCATACTGGATTTCTTTATGATCACAGCTCCACGGTGGTGGGAAGATTTCCAAGACAGAGAGCATTATTGGTTCATGGACTATGGTGATACCTGCACCCATACAGGATTGTTGTGGATCATTGCTGAAGCAAAGCAACTAACTTTACAAGCTGACAGCCGACAGCCAGAAGAAGGGGCTAGCGAACTTGTGGGATCTATGACTGTTTTCCAAGTCACTGACAAGACTAAAGACCCTGTAAGTCTTCACACTGAGAAATGGACATTTGACACAAAGTCTATATGGACTGCTGTCCAAAGCTGGAAGAACGACGTGGGACATGCTGATACATACACCTACAGCTCCAATGGTGTGTGCACAAGTGAACTGAGCACAGAACATGGTGTGCAATTCACCGCAAAGACAGCACTGATGGTGCTAGAACTGTTAAGCCATGACGGAGCTGACGCTGCATTCGAGCAAGCTCAAATCAAAGGTATTCCTTATATCCAAACCATGGGCAGAGACATTGCAAAAACCTGTTACATTTGCCAACAGCTGGAAATGTGGCCTACCCTGCTTGTTACTGATAAAGGCCTCATATACTGTGAAATAATGACTGCACAAGTCTGGCAATTTGAATTCATCGTTTGCCACCAAGAAGATGGAGGACGAGCGTTGTACTGAATAGCTACAGAACACTGTCATTCAGGAGTGAAGTTGTCTTAAGCAGAGTGATACAAGATAAGAGACTTTCCTGAAGATATGACACTTGTTGCTATTATGGGATGTCCAAGAAGATTCAAGCAGACAAAGACACTCATTTTACAACATGGAGTATATTGGGTTTTCTATGCTTCATACCAGTCACAAAACTGACATCAGTATGATTGAATGAATGGATGTGTTGTTTAGGAAGCAGGAATGTTTATATATACAATGTTGGGGTGTTTAGAGCAGGCTGTATACAGTACATATATATTTTGATAACCGGAGGGTGGTAAAAGGTTGAACCTTTTAAGTAAGATATCTGGTGCACAGACACAAACACTTATGATAAGGTTGTTGTGAAGAAATGTTTAGTATGAAGAGAATATAGACAGGCGTAAGAGATAATTGCAGCAGGATAAGTAAATGCTTATTTTATTTTGTTGTTATGGTTTATCTCACACTGTTTCTTTGTTTAAGCCAACAGGTTGCTGGTTGGAGCAGAAGGTGAGAGAACGTCGCTGGATGTGTGCCTGAGATGGCGATTACCAGAGAGTGATTTCTTATACAGGAGAGAGGGTCCAGGAGGACAACAGAGTTGAAAGATCTGACAGCACAACTGTTACATACATCTATGTGCATTGTGCAAAACTGAACTTGTGCCTTATATTGGTTGGATCCACACACTCACCAATATTCTCAAGACTTTTTCAAGATTTCATTGAACTGAACTTTGCTTTACTTTACTGATATTATCTTATAAGTAGCTGATATATTTGATATAATCATATGTATTATTCACTGTGTTATTAGAATATTCACATGATATAAAGGAATATATAATGTAGAGCGTTAGAAATGAAATAAGAGTTCAGTGATGCTTATTGACAGATTCTGCAATACAGCCAAAGTGGTCAAGTCCTCAATGGAAATGTTGCTTAGTGTGATATTATATCAATTGTTATATGTAATCATAGTATTAACTTTGTTATATTATATGATGTTACATAGTGTGTTATGATAAGTAGTGAAAGTACAATGGAGGTTTAGATTATGCAATGGGGATCATGTTCCTTATATTTGATGTAGAAATTAGGGTGGAATGTAATCAGTGGATTAAATAGTTAATTTCTACATAGGCATATAAATTGTAAGTTGTAACACACATATATACCCCTTGCTAGGCCTCTTGAGGTTTGAAATGAGATTGTCTTAATACAGTTGTTGATTTTCCATAGAATGATCAAATGACCTTTTGGGGTCAAATAAGCCATAAATATTGAGGCCTAGCTCTACCTGTCATTTCTATTGCAACTATAAGAATAATGAGCCATTCATAGCTTCTATGTTCTTATCAGTTAACCACATTCCATTGGAATGACCATCTTAAGCTGTGTAGAGATGCTAAGCATTATGGGTATCTGTTAGTGATCTCCAGACTCTACACACAAAAGAGCCTTGAAATAGAGTTCATCCCCATACTAGAATACGTCATTACTGTATTCTCTTTCTCTGGTAACATTTTAGTGCTTACAGAGCATGTGCAAGAGAGATAAGTTTGGCGAATGCTATGCTGGACCAATGAGTGCTTGATACCTAGCACTGTATATAATTAATATGGGCTTAATATCCGGAAAGCCAACACCCCATTTTAGGGTATATAAACCAGAGGTAAGCAAAGGACCCATTAGCTCATGTATGGACCTAAGACTCTGCAGTAGAGGTGCCTGCAATGTAAATTGAATTATCTGGGCATTGGAAAATGAGGGCTCCCCAGAGAGAAGATAAGATGAAGAACATCTTATGCTGAAGATGATGATTTACCGGTGTCATCTGAATACAAGTTGAGTATACTCTATACTTTGTATGTTGTTTGTTATTTGTTTGTTTGTTACTTGTAAATAAAGTGTGTTCATTTGTAATCACTCATATTGGTCACATGTGTGTACTATTTAATTATGATCAGAACGAAACCCACCGTTATGCAGTAATGTACAGAGTAAGTGAGCGGATGAGTTGGCCTGAGTAATGAACAGAGTAAGTGAGGGGAGGGGTTTGGCCTGAGTAATGCAGAGAGCATGAGGGCAGTGGTTGGCCTGAGTAATGTACTGAGCATGAGGGGAGGGGTTGGCCTGTGTAATGTACAGAGTGTGAGGGAGGGGTTGGCCTGAGTAATGTGCAGAGTAAGTGAGGGTAGGGGTTGGCCAGAGTAATTTACAGAGTAGGTGAGGGGAGAGGTTGGCCTGAGAAATGTACAGAGTAAGTGAGGGGAGGGGTTGGCTTGAGAAATGTACAGAGTAAATGAGGGGAGGGGTTGGCTTTAGATATGTAAAGAATAAGTGAGGGGAGGGGTTGGCCTGAGTAATGTACATAGCATGAGGGGAGGGGTTGGCCTGAGTAATTTACAGAGTGTGAGGGGAGGGGTTGGCCTGAGTAATTTACAGAGTAAGTGAGGGGAGGGGATGGCCTGAGTAATGTACAGAGTAAGTGAGGGGAGGGTATGGCCTGAGTAATGTACAGACTAAGTGAGGGGAAGGGATGGCCTGAGTAATGTACAGAGTAAGTGAGGGGAGGGGATGGCCTGAGTAACGTACAGAGTAAGTGAGGGGAGGGGATGGCCTGAGTAATGTACAGAGTAAGTGAGGGGAGGGGTTGGCCTGAGTAATGTACAGAGTGAGTGAGAGGAAGGGTTTGGCCTGTGTAATGTACAGAGTAAGTGAGGGGAGGGGTTGGCTTGAGTAATATACAGAGTAAGTGAGGGGAAGGGTTTGGCTTGAGTAAGGTACAGAGTAAGTGAGGGGAGGGGTTGGCCTTAGTAATGTACAGAGTAAGTGAGGGGAGGGGTTGGTCTAAGTAATGTACAGAGTAAGTGAGGTGAGGGGTTGTCCTGAGTAATGTACAGAGAAAGTGAGGGGAGGGGATGGCCTGAGTATGTACAGAGTAAGTGAGGGAAGGGGTTGGCCTGAGTAGTGTACAGAGTAAGTGAGGGGATTGGTTGGCCTGAGTAATGTACAGAGTAAGTGAGGGGAGGGGATGGCCTGAATAATGTACAGAGTAAGTGAGGGGATTGGTTGGCCTGAGTAATTTACAGAGCATGAGGGGAGGGGTTGGCCTGAGTAATGTACAGAGTAAGTGAGGGGAGGGGATGGCCTGAATAATGTACAGAGCAAGTGAGGGGATTGGTTGGCCAGAGCAATGTACAGAGTAAGTGAGGGGAGGGGTTGGCCTGAGTAAAGAACAGAGTAAGTGAGGGGAGGGGTTGGCCTGAGTAATGTACAGAGTAAGTGAGGGGAGGGGTTGGCCTGTGTAATGTACAGAGTAAGTGAGGGGAGGGGATGGCCTGATTAATGCACAGAGTAAGTGAGGGGAGGGGTTGGCCTGAGTAATGTACAGAGTAAGTGAGGGGAGGGGTTGGTCTGAGTAATGTACAGAGTAAGTGAGGGGAGGGGTTGTCCTGAGTAATGTACAGAGCGTGAGGGGAGGGGTTGTCCTGAGTAATGCACAGAGTAAGTGAGGGGATGGGGTTGTCCTGAGTAATGCACAGAGCGTGAGGGGAGGGGTTGTCCTGAGTAATGCACAGAGTAAGTGAGGGGAGGGGATGGCCTGAGTAATGTACAGAGTAAGTGAGGGGAGGAGTTGGCCTGAGTAATGTACAGAGTAAGTGAGGGGAGGGGTTGGCCTGAGTAATGTACAGAGTAAGTGAGGGGAGGGGTTGATCTGAGTAATGTACAGAGTAAGTGAGGGGAGGGGTTGGCCGGAGTAAAGTAAAGAGTAAGTGAGGGGAGGGGTTGGCCTGAGTAATGTACAGAGTAAGTGAGGGGAGGGGTTGGCCTGAGTAATGTACAGAGTAAGTGAGGGGAGGGGTTGGCCTGAGTAATGTACAGAGTAAGTGAGGGGAGGGGTTGGCCTGAGTAATGTACAGAGTAAGTGAGGGGATTGGTTGGCCTGAGTAATTTACAGAGTAAGTGAGGGAAGGGGTTGTCCTGAGTAATGTACAGAGAAAGTGAGGGAAGGGGTAGGCCTGAGTAATGTTCAGAGTAAGTGAGGGGATTGGTTGGCCTGAGTAATGTACAGAGTAAGTGAGGGGAGGGGTTGTCCTGAGTAATGTACAGAGTAAGTGAGGGGAGGGGTTGGCCTGAGTAATGTTCAGAGTTAGTGAGGGGATTGGTTGGCCTGAGTAATGAACAGAGTAAGTGAGGGGAGGGGTTGGCCTGAGTAAAGTACAGAGTAAGTGAGGGGAGAGGTTGGCCTGAGTAATGTACAGAGTAAGTGAGGGGAGGGTTTTGCCTGTGTAATGTACAGAGTAAGTGAGGGGAGGGGATGGCCAGAGTAATGTACAGATTAAGTGAGGGGAGTTGTTGGCCTGAGTAATGTACAGAGTAAGTGAGGGGAGGGGTTGGCCTGAGTAATGTTCAGAGTAAGTGAGGGGAGGTGTTGTCCTGAGTAATGTACAGAGTAAGTGAGGGGAGGGGATGGGCTGAGTAATGTACAGAGTAAGTGAGGGGATGGGTTGGCCTGAGTAATGTACAGAGTAAGTGAGGGGAGGGGATGGCCAGAGTAATGTCCAGAGTAAGTGAGGGGAGGGGTTTTCCTGAGTAATGCACAGAGTAAGTGAGGGGAGGGGTTGTCCTGAGTAATGTACAGAGTAAGTGAGGGGAGGGGTTGGCCTGAGTAATGTACAGAGTAAGTGAGGGGAGGGGTTGGTCTCAGTAATGTACAGAGTAAGTGAGGGGAGGGGTTGTCCTGAGTAATGTACAGAGTAAGTGAGGGGAGGGGATGGCCTGAGTAATGTACAGAGTAAGTGAGGGGAGGGGATGGCCTGAGTAATGTACAGAGTAAGTGAGGGGATGGGTCAGCCTGAGTAATGTACAGAGTAAGTGAGTAGAGGGGTTGTCCTGAGTAATGTACAGAGTAAGTGAGAGGAGGGGTTGGTCTGAGTAATGTACAGAGTAAGTGAGGGGAGGGGTTGTCCTGAGTAATGTACAGAGCGTGAGGGGAGTGGTTGTCCTGAGTAATGCACAGAGCAAGTGAGGGGAGGGGTTGTCGTGAGTAATGTACAGAGCGTGAGGAGAGGGGTTGTCCTGAGTAATGCACAGAGTAAGTGAGGGGAGGGGTTGGTCTGAGTAATGTACAGAGTAAGTGAGGGGAGGGGTTGTCCTGAGTAATGTACAGAGTAAGTGAGGAGAGGGGTTGGCCTGAGTAATGTACAGAGTAAGTGAGAGGAGGGGTTGGCCTGAGTAATGTACAGAGTAAGTGAGGGGAGGGGTTGTCCTGAGTAATGCACAGAGTAAGTGAGGGGAGGGGTTGCCCTGAGTAATGCACAGAGTAAGTGAGGGGAGGGGTTGTCCTGAGTAATGTACAGAGTAAGTGAGGGTAGGGGTTGTCCTGAGTAATGTACAGAGTAAGTGAGGTGAGGGGTTGGTCTGAGTAATGTACAGAGTAAGTGAGGGGAGGGGTTGGTCTGAGTAATGCACAGAGTAAGTGAGGGGAGGGGTTGGCCTGAGTAATGCACAGAATAAGTGAGGGGAGGGGTTGTCCTGAGTAATGTACAGAGTACGTGAGGGGATGAGTTGGCCTGAGTAATGTACAGAGTAAGTGAGGGGAGGGGTTGTCCTGAGTAATGTACAGAGTAAGTGAGGGGAGAGGTTGGCCTGAGTAATGCACAGAGTAAGTGAGGGGAGGGGTTGTCCTGAGTAATGCATAGAGTATGTGAGGGGAGGGGTTGTCCTGAGTAATGTACAGAGTAAGTGAGTGGAGGGGTTGGTCTGAGTAATGTACAGAGTAAGTGAGGGGAGAGGTTGGCCTGAGTAATGCACAGAGTAAGTGAGGGGAGGGGTTGTCCTGAGTAATGCATAGAGTATGTGAGGGGAGGGGTTGTCCTGAGTAATGTACAGAGTAAGTGAGGGGAGGGGTTGGTCTGAGTAATGTACAGAGTAAGTGAGGGGAGGGGTTGTCCTGTGTAATGTACAGAGTAAGTGAGGGGAGGGGTTGGCCTGAGTAAAGTACAGAGTAAGTGAGGGGAGAGGTTGGCCTGAGTAATGTACAGAGTAAGTGAGGGGAGGGTTTTGCCTGTGTAATGTACAGAGTAAGTGAGGGGAGGGGATGGCCAGAGTAATGTACAGATTAAGTGAGGGGAGTTGTTGGCCTGAGTAATGTACAGAGTAAGTGAGGGGAGGGGTTGGCCTGAGTAATGTTCAGAGTAAGTGAGGGGAGGTGTTGTCCTGAGTAATGTACAGAGTAAGTGAGGGGAGGGGATGGGCTGAGTAATGTACAGAGTAAGTGAGGGGATGGGTTGGCCTGAGTAATGTACAGAGTAAGTGAGGGGAGGGGATGGCCAGAGTAATGTCCAGAGTAAGTGAGGGGAGGGGTTTTCCTGAGTAATGCACAGAGTAAGTGAGGGGAGGGGTTGTCCTGAGTAATGTACAGAGTAAGTGAGGGGAGGGGTTGGCCTGAGTAATGTACAGAGTAAGTGAGGGGAGGGGTTGGTCTCAGTAATGTACAGAGTAAGTGAGGGGAGGGGTTGTCCTGAGTAATGTACAGAGTAAGTGAGGGGAGGGGATGGCCTGAGTAATGTACAGAGTAAGTGAGGGGAGGGGATGGCCTGAGTAATGTACAGAGTAAGTGAGGGGATGGGTCAGCCTGAGTAATGTACAGAGTAAGTGAGTAGAGGGGTTGTCCTGAGTAATGTACAGAGTAAGTGAGAGGAGGGGTTGGTCTGAGTAATGTACAGAGTAAGTGAGGGGAGGGGTTGTCCTGAGTAATGTACAGAGCGTGAGGGGAGTGGTTGTCCTGAGTAATGCACAGAGCAAGTGAGGGGAGGGGTTGTCGTGAGTAATGTACAGAGCGTGAGGAGAGGGGTTGTCCTGAGTAATGCACAGAGTAAGTGAGGGGAGGGGTTGGTATGAGTAATGTACAGAGTAAGTGAGGGGAGGGGATGGCCTGAGTAATGTACAGAGCAAGTGAGGGGATTGGTTGGCCAGAGCAATGTACAGAGTAAGTGAGGGGAGGGGTTGGCCTGAGTAAAGAACAGAGTAAGTGAGGGGAGGGGTTGGCCTGAGTAATGTACAGAGTAAGTGAGGGGAGGGGTTGGCCTGTGTAATGTACAGAGTAAGTGAGGGGAGGGGATGGCCTGATTAATGCACAGAGTAAGTGAGGGGAGGGGTTGGCCTGAGTAATGTACAGAGTAAGTGAGGGGAGGGGTTGGTCTGAGTAATGTACAGAGTAAGTGAGGGGAGGGGTTGTCCTGAGTAATGTACAGAGCGTGAGGGGAGGGGTTGTCCTGAGTAATGCACAGAGTAAGTGAGGGGATGGGGTTGTCCTGAGTAATGCACAGAGCGTGAGGGGAGGGGTTGTCCTGAGTAATGCACAGAGTAAGTGAGGGGAGGGGATGGCCTGAGTAATGTACAGAGTAAGTGAGGGGAGGAGTTGGCCTGAGTAATGTACAGAGTAAGTGAGGGGAGGGGTTGGCCTGAGTAATGTACAGAGTAAGTGAGGGGAGGGGTTGATCTGAGTAATGTACAGAGTAAGTGAGGGGAGGGGTTGGCCGGAGTAAAGTAAAGAGTAAGTGAGGGGAGGGGTTGGCCTGAGTAATGTACAGAGTAAGTGAGGGGAGGGGTTGGCCTGAGTAATGTACAGAGTAAGTGAGGGGAGGGGTTGGCCTGAGTAATGTACAGAGTAAGTGAGGGGAGGGGTTGGCCTGAGTAATGTACAGAGTAAGTGAGGGGATTGGTTGGCCTGAGTAATTTACAGAGTAAGTGAGGGAAGGGGTTGTCCTGAGTAATGTACAGAGAAAGTGAGGGAAGGGGTAGGCCTGAGTAATGTTCAGAGTAAGTGAGGGGATTGGTTGGCCTGAGTAATGTACAGAGTAAGTGAGGGGAGGGGTTGTCCTGAGTAATGTACAGAGTAAGTGAGGGGAGGGGTTGGCCTGAGTAATGTTCAGAGTTAGTGAGGGGATTGGTTGGCCTGAGTAATGAACAGAGTAAGTGAGGGGAGGGGTTGGCCTGAGTAAAGTACAGAGTAAGTGAGGGGAGAGGTTGGCCTGAGTAATGTACAGAGTAAGTGAGTGGAGGGTTTTGCCTGTGTAATGTACAGAGTAAGTGAGGGGAGGGGATGGCCAGAGTAATGTACAGATTAAGTGAGGGGAGTTGTTGGCCTGAGTAATGTACAGAGTAAGTGAGGGGAGGGGTTGGCCTGAGTAATGTTCAGAGTAAGTGAGGGGAGGTGTTGTCCTGAGTAATGTACAGAGTAAGTGAGGGGAGGGGATGGGCTGAGTAATGTACAGAGTAAGTGAGGGGATGGGTTGGCCTGAGTAATGTACAGAGTAAGTGAGGGGAGGGGATGGCCAGAGTAATGTCCAGAGTAAGTGAGGGGAGGGGTTTTCCTGAGTAATGCACAGAGTAAGTGAGGGGAGGGGTTGTCCTGAGTAATGTACAGAGTAAGTGAGGGGAGGGGTTGGCCTGAGTAATGTACAGAGTAAGTGAGGGGAGGGGTTGGTCTCAGTAATGTACAGAGTAAGTGAGGGGAGGGGTTGTCCTGAGTAATGTACAGAGTAAGTGAGGGGAGGGGATGGCCTGAGTAATGTACAGAGTAAGTGAGGGGAGGGGATGGCCTGAGTAATGTACAGAGTAAGTGAGGGGATGGGTCAGCCTGAGTAATGTACAGAGTAAGTGAGTAGAGGGGTTGTCCTGAGTAATGTACAGAGTAAGTGAGAGGAGGGGTTGGTCTGAGTAATGTACAGAGTAAGTGAGGGGAGGGGTTGTCCTGAGTAATGTACAGAGCGTGAGGGGAGTGGTTGTCCTGAGTAATGCACAGAGCAAGTGAGGGGAGGGGTTGTCGTGAGTAATGTACAGAGCGTGAGGAGAGGGGTTGTCCTGAGTAATGCACAGAATAAGTGAGGGGAGGGGTTGGTCTGAGTAATGTACAGAGTAAGTGAGGGGAGGGGTTGTCCTGAGTAATGTACAGAGTAAGTGAGGAGAGGGGTTGGCCTGAGTAATGTACAGAGTAAGTGAGGGGAGGGGTTGGCCTGAGTAATGTACAGAGTAAGTGAGGGGAGGGGTTGTCCTGAGTAATGCACAGAGTAAGTGAGGGGAGGGGTTGCCCTGAGTAATGCACAGAGTAAGTGAGGGGAGGGGTTGTCCTGAGTAATGTACAGAGTAAGTGAGGGTAGGGGTTGTCCTGAGTAATGTACAGAGTAAGTGAGGTGAGGGGTTGGTCTGAGTAATGTACAGAGTAAGTGAGGGGAGGGGTTGGTCTGAGTAATGCACAGAGTAAGTGAGGGGAGGGGTTGGCCTGAGTAATGCACAGAATAAGTGAGGGGAGGGGTTGTCCTGAGTAATGTACAGAGTACGTGAGGGGATGAGTTGGCCTGAGTAATGTACAGAGTAAGTGAGGGGAGGGGTTGTCCTGAGTAATGTACAGAGTAAGTGAGGGGAGAGGTTGGCCTGAGTAATGCACAGAGTAAGTGAGGGGAGGGGTTGTCCTGAGTAATGCATAGAGTATGTGAGGGGAGGGGTTGTCCTGAGTAATGTACAGAGTAAGTGAGTGGAGGGGTTGGTCTGAGTAATGTACAGAGTAAGTGAGGGGAGAGGTTGGCCTGAGTAATGCACAGAGTAAGTGAGGGGAGGGGTTGTCCTGAGTAATGCATAGAGTATGTGAGGGGAGGGGTTGTCCTGAGTAATGTACAGAGTAAGTGAGGGGAGGGGTTGGTCTGAGTAATGTACAGAGTAAGTGAGGGGAGGGGTTGTCCTGTGTAATGTACAGAGTAAGTGAGGGGAGGGGTTGGCCTGAGTAAAGTACAGAGTAAGTGAGGGGAGAGGTTGGCCTGAGTAATGTACAGAGTAAGTGAGGGGAGGGTTTTGCCTGTGTAATGTACAGAGTAAGTGAGGGGAGGGGATGGCCAGAGTAATGTACAGATTAAGTGAGGGGAGTTGTTGGCCTGAGTAATGTACAGAGTAAGTGAGGGGAGGGGTTGGCCTGAGTAATGTTCAGAGTAAGTGAGGGGAGGTGTTGTCCTGAGTAATGTACAGAGTAAGTGAGGGGAGGGGATGGGCTGAGTAATGTACAGAGTAAGTGAGGGGATGGGTTGGCCTGAGTAATGTACAGAGTAAGTGAGGGGAGGGGATGGCCAGAGTAATGTCCAGAGTAAGTGAGGGGAGGGGTTTTCCTGAGTAATGCACAGAGTAAGTGAGGGGAGGGGTTGTCCTGAGTAATGTACAGAGTAAGTGAGGGGAGGGGTTGGCCTGAGTAATGTACAGAGTAAGTGAGGGGAGGGGTTGGTCTCAGTAATGTACAGAGTAAGTGAGGGGAGGGGTTGTCCTGAGTAATGTACAGAGTAAGTGAGGGGAGGGGATGGCCTGAGTAATGTACAGAGTAAGTGAGGGGAGGGGATGGCCTGAGTAATGTACAGAGTAAGTGAGGGGATGGGTCAGCCTGAGTAATGTACAGAGTAAGTGAGTAGAGGGGTTGTCCTGAGTAATGTACAGAGTAAGTGAGAGGAGGGGTTGGTCTGAGTAATGTACAGAGTAAGTGAGGGGAGGGGTTGTCCTGAGTAATGTACAGAGCGTGAGGGGAGTGGTTGTCCTGAGTAATGCACAGAGCAAGTGAGGGGAGGGGTTGTCGTGAGTAATGTACAGAGCGTGAGGAGAGGGGTTGTCCTGAGTAATGCACAGAGTAAGTGAGGGGAGGGGTTGGTCTGAGTAATGTACAGAGTAAGTGAGGGGAGGGGTTGTCCTGAGTAATGTACAGAGTAAGTGAGGAGAGGGGTTGGCCTGAGTAATGTACAGAGTAAGTGAGGGGAGGGGTTGGCCTGAGTAATGTACAGAGTAAGTGAGGGGAGGGGTTGTCCTGAGTAATGCACAGAGTAAGTGAGGGGAGGGGTTGCCCTGAGTAATGCACAGAGTAAGTGAGGGGAGGGGTTTTCCTGAGTAATGTACAGAGTAAGTGAGGGTAGGGGTTGTCCTGAGTAATGTACAGAGTAAGTGAGGTGAGGGGTTGGTCTGAGTAATGTACAGAGTAAGTGAGGGGAGGGGTTGGTCTGAGTAATGCACAGAGTAAGTGAGGGGAGGGGTTGGCCTGAGTAATGCACAGAATAAGTGAGGGGAGGGGTTGTCCTGAGTAATGTACAGAGTACGTGAGGGGATGAGTTGGCCTGAGTAATGTACAGAGTAAGTGAGGGGAGGGGTTGTCCTGAGTAATGTACAGAGTAAGTGAGGGGAGAGGTTGGCCTGAGTAATGCACAGAGTAAGTGAGGGGAGGGGTTGTCCTGAGTAATGCATAGAGTATGTGAGGGGAGGGGTTGTCCTGAGTAATGTACAGAGTAAGTGAGGGGAGGGGTTGGTCTGAGTAATGTACAGAGTAAGTGAGGGGAGAGGTTGGCCTGAGTAATGCACAGAGTAAGTGAGGGGAGGGGTTGTCCTGAGTAATGCATAGAGTATGTGAGGGGAGGGGTTGTCCTGAGTAATGTACAGAGTAAGTGAGGGGAGGGGTTGGTCTGAGTAATGTACAGAGTAAGTGAGGGGAGGGGTTGTCCTGTGTAATGTACAGAGTAAGTGAGGGGAGGGGTTGGTCTGAGTAATGTACAGAGTAAGTGAGGGGAGGGGTTGTCCTGTGTAATGTACAGAGTAAGTGAGGGGAGGGGTTGTCCTGTGTAATGTACAGAGTAAGTGAGGGGAGGGGATGGTCTGAGTAATGTACAGAGTAAGTGACGGGAGGGGTTGGCCTGAGTAATGCACAGAGTAAGTGAGGGGAGGGGTTGGCCTGAGTAATGCACAGAGTAAGTGAGGGGAGGGGTTGTCCTGTGTAATGTACAGAGTAAGTGAGGGGATTGGTTGGTCTGTGTAATGTACAGAGTAAGTGAGGGGAGTGGTTGTCCTGTGTAATGTACAGAGTAAGTGAGGGGATTGGTTGGTCTGAGTAATGCACAGAGTAAGTGAGGGGAGGGGTTGTCCAGTGTAATGTTCAGAGTAAGTGAGGGGAGGGGTTGGTCTGAGTAATGTACAGAGTAAGGGAGGGGAGGGGTTGGCCTGTGTAATGTACAGAGTAAGTGAGGGGATTGGTTGGTCTGAGTAATGTACAGAGTAAGTGAGGGGAGTGGTTGTCCTGTGTAATGTACAGAGTAAGGGAGGGGAGGGGTTGGCCTGTGTAATGTACAATGTAAGTGAGGGGAGGGGTTGGTCTGAGTAATGTACAGAGCGTGTGGGGAGAACCTTACCCTAATTACCCCCTCCCCCCTTAATTACACAACAATATTTATACATAACCATGAACATCACATTAGTAGCATAAATTAGAGAGGGGATAATGAAGTTTGCAACAAGAGTTCTAGAGACAAACTTTCCCGTTACAACTACTGTCGTTTAGTGACAACTACTTTTCATCAAGTACCAGACGCTGATTTAAAATCCTCTGACTAAACCATTGCTACAAGCTGTCCTTTCAGGCATCTTTCCAGCTAAGAATGAATTAAGATACTAACAGGTGACCAAAGTGCATTAAATGATGGTTATGTGTAAGTATTTCCCCAGTCTTGGAAGCTGCAAACAGCTGCAGCCGCTTTAATACAACACTTCCCACAACCGTTAATCCGAGCAATGTCCTCCCAGAGTTTAATTTTATTGACTGCGATGAGAAGTCTAATGAGGCTCCTGGCTACCATCCAGCTCTGCAGCTTTTCCATGCACAGAACTGTCCATTAACCAACCTTGTGCATATTACAAACGATCGCATCTTATCAATACAGTAAGAGTCTAATGTCTCCCATTGTTCATCATTTTCTGCCTCTAATTTGCAGTAGCTCAATGTGTTACCAGCCATTGCCTGAAAGCACCTGTCGGATACTAATCTTTATCTGGACATAATAGGATGCAACTAAAGGTGTTTATGGGGGGCGAGAGGGCGTCTTCCAGTCACTTTCATGTGGGAGGGTGAGAGAGAATTTTCTGATGTGAAGGAAAGTTCTGTTTGATAAATACAGTGCAGTCTTTTCGGGTAGTCGGTTTGTTGCTGTACTGCCCCAATTTCTTATAAACCTCCCATCGTCTGAGGATTGACCCACGTGTGAATCAGTGACAATAAAACATACTTAATTTGAAATAAAGGACAGAGACATGTATTTGGCAGAATTGTTAGTTATTTTATTTAAATAACAGATAATGAAATTAGTTATTAATATTAATTAATGTAAATATGGTGGCAAAGAAAGAATGGCTAACAACAGCCCAAGCCTAACACTATAAACACTCCAACCACAACACATACACTTAAGCCTTCTACCGTGACTACCCATCCGGTAAGGTGATGATGCTGCCCCCGGCGGGGTGGTCCAGCAGACATAAACAGTCAACAAAGGTGAGCGAAACAAAGAGTAAACCGATATTCACAGCGCTAATAGGTAACCTGCCGTTCTTTCCTGCCTAAAATAGCCAACAAAGACATCACCAAACCCAAATCAAAGAGAGCAAATAACGTAAAAATTAGGGAGGGAGGGTGGGAAGACAGGAACAAAAGAGGCTGATTCCGCCTCCAACAACTCTAATATCCCTGCTTATACCTACAACCCTAAAAACCCATAGGCCCAAATTATCACATGATTCCCTACACAGGTCCGCCCCCAGCCTAGGAGGTTTAACCCTCTCCACTCCTAGACAGTTGTTTAATTTATCTTCTTTCCAAATTGCAAACTTTGAAAGTCTGTCAGTACCTTGTGTGCTAAGTGTGCCTTGTGTGCTATGTGTGCCTTGTGTGCTATGTGTGCTATGTGTGCTATGTGTGCCTTGTGTGCTATGTGTGCCTTGTGTGCTATGTGTGCCTTGTGTGCTATGTGTGCTATGTGTGCCTTGTGTGCTATGTGTGCCTTGTGTGCTATGTGTGCTCTGTGTGCTATGTGTGCCTTGTTTGCTATGTGTGCCTTGTGTGCTATGTGTGCCTTGTGTGCTATGTGTGCTCTGTGTGCCTTGTGTGCTATGTATGCCTTGTGTGCTATGTGTGCCTTGTGTGCTATGTGTGCCTTGTGTGCTATGTGTGCTATGTGTGCTATGTGTGCCTTGTGTGCTATGTGTGCCTTGTGTGCTATGTGTGCTATGTGTGCCTTGTGTGCTCTGTGTGCTATGTGTGCTCTGTGTGCTATGTGTGCTCTGTGTGCCTTGTGTGC
The DNA here is from genome assembly GCA_031769625.1 of Taudactylus pleione. Lineage (NCBI taxonomy): Eukaryota > Metazoa > Chordata > Amphibia > Anura > Myobatrachidae > Taudactylus > Taudactylus pleione. The sequence goes on along the minus strand of JAUIMM010000694.1, from coordinate 696,115 downwards.
TCTGTGTGCTATGTGTGCTATGTGTGCCTTGTGTGCTCTGTGTGCCTTGTGTGCTCTATGTGCCTTGTGTGCTATTTGTGCTCTGTGTGCCATGTGTGCCTTGTGTGCTATGTGTGCCTTGTGTGCTATGTGTGCCTTGTGTGCTATGTGTGCCTTGTGTGCCTTGTGTGCTATGTGTGCCTTGTGTGCCTTGTGTGCCTTGTGTGCTATGTGTGCTTTGTGTGCTATGTGTGCCTTGTGTGCCTTGTGTGCCTTGTGTGCCTTGTGTGCTATGTGTGCCTTGTGTGCTCTGTGTGCCTTGTGTGCTCTGTGTGCCTTGTGTTCCTTGTGTGCTATGTGTGCCTTGTGTGCTCTGTGTGCCTTGTGTGCCATGTGTGCCTTGTGTGCCTTGTGTGCCATGTGTGCCTTGTGTGCTATGTGTGCTATGTGTGCTTGTGTGCTCTGTGTGCCTTGTGTGCTCTGTGTGCCTTGTGTGCTATGTGTGCCTTGTGTGCCTTGTGTGCTATGTGTGCTATGTGTGCCTTGTGTGCTCTGTGTGCCTTGTGTGCTCTATGTGCCTTGTGTGCTATTTGTGCTCTGTGTCCCTTGTGTGCTATGTGTGCCTTGTGTGCTATGTGTGCCTTGTGTGCTATGTGTGCCTTGTGTGCTCTGTGTGCTATGTGTGCCTTGTGTGCCTTGTGTGCTATGTGTGCCTTGTGTGCTCTGTGTGCCTTGTGTGCTCTGTGTGCCTTGTGTGCCTTGTGTGCCATGTGTGCCTTGTGTGCCATGTGTGCTATGTGTGCTATGTGTGCTATGTGTGCCTTGTGTGCTATGTGTGCCTTGTGTGCTATGTGTGCCTTGTGTGCCTTGTGTGCTGTGTACCTTGTGTGCTATGTGTGCCTTGTGTGCTCTGTGTGCCTTGTGTGCTCTGTGTGCCTTGTGTGCCTTGTGTGCCTTGTGTGCCATGTGTGCCTTGTGTGCTATGTGTGCTATGTGTGCTATGTGTGCCTTGTGTGCTCTGTGTGCCTTGTGTGCTCTGTGTGCCTTGTGTACCTCACAAGTGACTGGCAGAAGCAAATTTAGCTGTTTTTAAAAACTTTTTATCTACTTTAAAAAAAAAAAAAAACCCAATTCCAAAATCAAAACACAAAGATGATTCCAGATCCAAAACCAAAACACGGACTCTGCACATATCTCTAAACAAGACACTAATGTCTACTCTGAGTCCTTCCAACTCCTCTGCTGACCCCACCACACACACGCACACACAGAGTCACGCACACAAACACAGTAACACACACACACACAGTCACACACACAAACACAATAACACACACACACATACACACACACACACAGAGTCACACACACAAACACAGTAACACACACACACATACACACACACACAGAATCACACACACAAACACAGTAACACACACACACACATACACACACACACACACACAGAGTCACACACACAAACACAGTAACACACACACAGTAACACACACACACAGTAACACACACACACACACACACACACACAGTCACACACACAAACACAGTAACACACACACAGTAACACACACACAAACACACACACAAACACACACACACCCATCTACCTGCAAAATGTTTCATCAGCCTATCAGAGCCATAACAGTGACCATGTGGCATGCTGGGAAATTGAGTACTTTTTCCACGAGACCCCGACAGCGCTTGTCTCCTACACTGTCCGCTGCCCAGTGTGGATGGGCGCAGTCTGACAAAGACGCTGACACGTTTTAAATGTGAAATAAGATATTTGGAAAACTTAAAACAAACACAAAATAAAACACACAACCAAGACGTCAGTGACTCTAACTAGTGTATTTGTGAGTTTACTTACAATTGGCTTCTTTAGTTACCCAAAAAGCTGTTTGTGTTACAGATACAGATAGACAAGGCAGAAATATTCACATTAAGGGGTATATTTACTAAAATAAGAGTTTTTAGAAGTGAAGATGTTGCCAACAGCAACCAATCAGATTCTAGCTATTATCTACTATATGGTGCTAGATAAATGATAAGTAGAATCTGATTGGTTGCTATGGCCAACATCACTTCAAAAAACCCGCACTATAGTAAATAAGTGTGCATGATGTGTGTGTCTGCTCACATGTCTGTACGTGTGCGTGATGTGTGTGTCTGCTCACATGTCTGTACGTGTGCGTGATGTGTGTGTCTGCTCACATGTCTGTACGTGTGCGTGATGTGTGTGTCTGCTCACATGTCTGTACATGTGCGTGATGTGTGTGTCTGCTCACATGTCTGTACGTGTGCGTGATGTGTGTGTCTGCTCACATGTCTGTACGTGTGCGTGATGTGTGTGTCTGCTCACATGTCTGTACGTGTGCGTGATGTGTGTGTCTGCTCACATGTCTGTACATGTGCGTGGTGTGTGTGTCTGCTCACATGTCTGTACGTGTGTGTGGTGCATTTGTCTGCTCACATCATGTCTGTACATGTGCGTGATATGTGTGTCTGCTCACATGTCTGTACGTGTGCATGGTGCGTTTGTCTGCTCACATGTCTGTACATGTGCGTGATGTGTGTGTCTGCTCACATGTCTGTACGTGTGCGTGGTGCATTTGTCTGCTCACATTATGTCTGTACATGTGCGTGATATGTGTGTCTGCTCACATGTCTGTACGTGTGCATGGTGCGTTTGTCTGCTCACATGTCTGTACGTGTGCATGGTGTGTGGGGGAAGGTGCTACATGGCCCACCCATGCTCCATCAGTCCCATCTGGTATAAATCATCACTTGCACTTATACATGTAATGGAGAATGAACCTCTGCCGCAGGTGTCACACAATAACTAAATACTGAAACCTCTGCAGATAAGCGCTACGCAGCTTATCTGCACATGCTAAGAAAAGTGGGTGTACATATATGCGCCCATGAAGATTTGCGCGATTTTGCCCCTTATGGCTGTTTGGGCTTGGATAGGTGGGATGGGGTGGGGGCTGGGCGCGTTCTTACGAAGGGCGGACACAGAATCTCTCTTTTGCAATTGCAAATGGTACTGTATACGCAGTGGGAGGCATATTATTTGCTGGTGGTCTGGGGGAGGTGCATAAAAAATGGATGATAATGACAGCTGCCAGTGGGCACAAGTGTGATGGGTTGCTGATACAATTACGCATCTTAAGATAATTGCCGCATATGGTAAACAAAGATTGTGCCTGTGATTTGGGGCATGATTGCGCCCAACTCCTAATAAGCTCCATTGTGTCCAATTATTTGCTGTCACCACAATAATAAGTGTATTTGCATCTCCCAGAAGAGAGATCTTATGGAATAAAGTATAACATATTTTCTGGAAGTACAAAAGCTTTGTCCCAGATTTATTAACGAGTGGTATTCTTGTTATCACTCATTTCTCATCTTAAATGGCGCTCCAACCAATCAGCTCCTAACTACCATTTTTCAAACACATGTCAGTTAGGAGTAGAGATGAGCGGGTTCGGTTCTCAGAGATCCGAACCCGACCGAACATCGGGGATCTAAGGCAGATCCGAGCCGGCTCAGGTTTTCCCGCGTGGCTCGGATCTGAAAATGAGGCAAAACATCATCATCCCGCTGTCAGATTCTCGCGGGCTTTGGATTCTATAAAAGGTCCCGCGATCACCGCCATTTTTCATTCCAGCTGTGGAGCGTGCACAGGGAGGGAGCTGGGATCTGTTGCTGACCATAGGGGCTGGCTACTATTGTCAATATAGGGGCTGGCTGGCTACTGTTGTCCATACAGGGGCTGACTGGCTACTGCTATCCATATAGGGGCTGGCTAGCTACTGTTGTCCATATAGCGGCTGGCTACTGTTGTCCATATAGGGGCTGGCTGGCTACTGTTGTCAATATAGGGGCTGGCTGGCTACTGTTGTCCATATAGGGATTGGCTGGCTACTGTTGTCCATATAGGGGCTGGCTGGTTGGCTACTGTTGCCCATATAGGTGCTGGCTGGCTACTGTTGTCCATATAGGGGCTGGCTGCTACTGTTGTCCATATAGGGGCTGGCTGGCTACTGTTGTCCATATAGGGGCTGGCTGGCTACTGTTGTCCATATAGGGGCTGGCTACTGTTCTTAATATAGGGATTGGCTAGCTACTGTTGTCCATATAGGGGCTGGCTGGCTACTGTTGTCAATATAGGGGCTAGCTGGCTACTGTTGTCCATATAGGGGCTGGCTGGCTACTGTTGTCCATATAGTGGTTGGTTGGCTACTGTTGTCCATATAGGGGCTGGCTGGCTACTGTTGTCCATATAGGGGCTGGCTGGCTACTGTTGTCCATATAGGGGGTGGCTGGCTACTGTTGTCAATATAGGGGCTGGCTGGCTACTGTTGTCAATATAGGGGCTGGCAACTGTTGTCCATATAGGGGCTGGCTGGCTACTGTTGTCCATATAGGGACTGACTGGCTACTGTTATCCATATAGGGGCTGGCTGGCTACTGTTGTCAATATAGGGGCTGGCTGGCTACTGTTGTCCATATAGGGGCTGGCTGGCTACTGTTGTCAATATAGGGGCTGGCTTCTGTTGTCCATATAGGGAATGGCTGGCTACTGTTGTCCATGTAGGGGCTGGCTGTTGTGCTGTGTTGTCCAGGGGGTGCTCTGTCCTTCAGTGGTGCTCGTCTTCACCCACGCCAAGTGTGAAAAAAAAATATATTTTTTTTGTGTGCATGTTAGCCACACCTGTCATCGGCGTAGGTGCGCAGGGGTGCTGTACTGCTGTCTGTCAAGGGGCTGCTGGCACTGACATAAGTATACTCTTCCAGCAAGGATTTGCAATTATTGTCACTAAGATTGTGTGTTGTATTTTTTAGGAAAACAGGCACAAGAAACACCTAACAGTAACAATCTGATTGGGCTTTTTTGGTGTTGTACAAATTATATATTACTACATTTTACATGTTCCTATTTGGGGGGCAACCTGCTTAGGCCGATATTACGAAGCCAACTGATTGTACAGGATTCCTTTGGGTGTTGGTTTGGACCCAGAAAACATCTTATATTTTAGCTCAACTTGCGTAATTACAGGCTTACCCCTTAGGCAAATGTAACGTGTGTGAACCTGGTTACACTTGCTTGTAATGGGCAAAAAAAGGTACAAAATAACACTCTCAAAACATTTATTCACAACATAACTAAAATAACAAAGTGTTCACTCACAAACAAAACACACAGTGATAATCATAAATACAACACATACAACAAACTTTTAAAATGAAAACAAAAAATCAAGAACTGGTTGACGAAGGACCATGCCAACATGATTCCACAAATGTGGCATTGCAATATGGGTTCCATAATATATTCCCAAAGTTTCCACATGAAGGTTTTTTTAGGGTAGCAGGAAGTAGTCATCGTTGGAGTCCCAAAGATTATGAAAACAAACAGAAGATGGAGAAAAAAACACAAATTAATTAGATGCTCTCAAACAATCCTTACCACATTGTGTCTAAACACTGTTGTGTTGCCAATAATTACCTAAAATATCTGGCCACCACATCATCGCGTATGGCCCCCCCACATACTGACCTCCGACCAACCTCAGGGGGGCCATCCTCAGGTAAGGCATCCTCTGGCTGCATTGGGACACCACTCCTTATGGCGATGTTGTGAAATATCCCACACAGGACCACAATTTTAGAAACCATATCCGGCAAATACATGAGTTCGCCACCAGAGCGGTGGAGGCATCTGAATCGGCCTTTTAAAAGGCCGATACAGCGCTCCACCACTTGCCTGGTGGCTGTAAGTGCGGCATTAAAATTACTTTGTGGCCCTTGTGTGGGAGCCAAATAAGGAGTGAGCAGCCAGGGCGTGCAAGGGTAACCACTGTCTTCTGTGAAAAAGAAGTGACAACATCAGGATCACTGTGTATCAAGCTTAACATTGTTATGTACTAAAGTTCTCCACTTACCCAGAAGCCACGCATCACCAGCTTGTAGGTTGTTTAATTTGTGCCATATCCCTGATTGCCGGAAGACGAATGAGTCATGTGCACTTCCTGGTAATTTTGCATTCAGGGACAGGATCTGGAGGGAGGCATCACATACCACCATTACATTCAGGGAGTGATAGTGTTTACGGTTGCAAAATATGGCCTCCAGCCATGCTGGAGGCTGAAGTGGTATGTGAGTACCATCAACAACCCCTATGATGTGTGGGAAGCCAGCTATTTGGTAAAAATTGGCCTTGGCCACACTAAGGGCACACATATCCAAAGGCATTTCAATAAAATGATGGAGGTGCTTGAAAAGGGCCTCCATCACTGCCCTCAGGATCCGGGAAAAGGAGGATTGGGAGATGCCCGCCACTATTCCCACCGCTGTTTGAAACGATCCTGAGGCACAGAAATGTAACACCGCCATAAATTGCGTAAGTGGTGGTATTGCTGTAGGACTGTCAATTTGCCGCTCAAGATCACTCTTTATTAATTAGAGAGTGTCTATGATGATTTTGGGAGGAAGACGGTAGCGTCTTAAAACCTCATCATCGGGCATTCCAAAAAGGGTGACACGTGTTCGAAATATCTGGGGCCTTGCATGCCTACGATGCCTACGATTGGGACGAGATTGAGGTTGGTCGGCTTCCGGGAGCATGGCCAGAACAATCCGACCCAGATCAACCTGAAATGGCAAGATTTGAATGTAAGGCTTTTTTCCCCCCAAAAAAATAGATTTTTACTTAGCTTGATGATACAATCCATTGATGCTTACATGCCGGGGTATTGTCATGATTGGGCCAAACTGTAAATAATCACAATATAAAAATGCAACAATTTATGCTGGGCATTTATGATTCAAAATTGGGTGCAAGACAAAACATAAAAGGGGAGAAACACACATTTGCCCAAATAGCAAAACGACATTGCGCAGACTACCTCAAATTGGGCCCAAATGTAATCCACAAATGCTAAAGGGAAAACACAACCAATTTAACGGGTCTAAATAAGCATTTAAAAATGCGCTAATTAGTTCGCAAATACCAGTCACAATAGAAACAGTTAAAAATGCGCTAATTAGTTCGCAAATACCAGTCACAATAGAAACAGTTAAAAATGCGCTAATTAGTTCGCAAAGACAAGTACAAAAATACGCAGATAGAAAAACACGAATTATTTGAAACATTTCAGACTAATAAAAACAAAGGTTACAAGTGTAAGGTCAAACAAAGTTGCGTAAATACAAACATGAACATTTAATAACCAAGTGAAAAAATAAACTTACCAATAGATAATATATAAGTCTCCGGATCAAAAGGTCATTGGGGCAGAGCCAAAAAAAACCTAACAAAGATGAAATTTGGATAAATTAACGTCCCAAAATTCAGGAAAAGAAGGAGACACAAATTGATCAAAAGTTAGACTGCCAAAAACTTACCAAATAAATAAACGCCCAAAAAAAAAACACCAGAAAAAAAGCGAACGGAAAAAAAAAAAATATATAGCACACAAAAACAACTCCCACCAACGCCAACTCCAAAACCCGCCAACAATCATCTCCGACCAACGTAACCTCCAATAATCAACAAACGCCACCTCGACTCGAGACGCCCCAAGCCATAAATAGTGTTTAGTTTCCCGCACAAATTAAGAAGGGATCATAGGAACGCACAATCAATGATGCGGGCGAAAAATAAGGACGCATGTATAAATACGTCACGAGCCAAGCAAAAAGTTCTGGTGTATTTCTTGTTTGGAGATAAGACATGGCTACAGACCAGGGAAACAATGGGCAACAGTCTGGCGGTAAGTATTTCAGGCATTTGGAAACAATGATTAATTTGAAACATAATATAGTGCAAGTTGTGAAGCTTACAATTCTCAACATTTAAACAAATAGGTGAGGAGGATGACATGGAAGAGGCTGCTGGGCCCAGTATTCCGGCCAAAGCTGGCAAAAAGAAAAGGCAGCCACAATTCACAAGAAAGGAGATGGAGGTTTTGGTTCAGAAGTGTGTGGACATCCTGCCACAGGCAGACAGGAATATGAGTGCAAGCCAGAAGTGGAGAATGTGGGAGGAGGTAGCCGTTGTGGTCAATAGGGTGGGTGATTTTGTCCGTCTAGCCCTGGATGTCAAACGGCGGTAAGTAAAAACTTGAGCACCCAAAAAAACTGGAGGAAAGAATGCATGAATAATGGCTACTTTTTCACCCACAGATGGCAAGACTTCAAATATCGCCTGAAACAAAAAATGGCTGACAGGGCTAGGCATGCAAGGGGGACAGGTGGGGGTCCCACCCCTGTGTCATTGGAGTTGAATGATTTAGAAGAGCTGGCACAGGGGTGTGTGCAGACTGTGGAGGTGTTTGGCGTGTCCAACATGGATACGGACATGCCAGACTTTGCGGCTCCTCATGTTGTCCAAGGTAAATATTGTGATGTCACCAACTCTGAAATGTTAATGTGCCAATATGTAGATTCTAATGTGACTCTTTTCTCATTTTTCCAACAGAGACACAGGCGGATGAGTCTGCTCCAGAGGGGAGCCTTGGCTGCAGAATTTCTGCAGGCTCTGCAGGGGAGGAACCAGTACATCCGGCTGACGACCCTGCAGAAGCCAGTCCTGGGCAATCCCCCTCGCAGGCAGTGTCCCTCCTCACAGAACTCAATTTTAAATCGGATTTACATATGGAGATTCTGCAGAGGATGGACGCCAGTCTGGTACGGGTGGCTGAGGCCCTGGAGCAAAATGCTGCGGCCAACGTGACCATTGGTCAGGCCCTGGCGGAAAATACCAGGGCCAACATCCGCATCGCCAATGCCCTGGTGCAGCTCGTTCGCCAGCACATGGTGGAGCCGACCTCCCTTCCTGCCGGAACATCAGGATCCTCCACCTCTGGCACAACATCAGCCAATCCTCCAAATGTGCCTAGCCCTGTGCCTAGTCCAGAGGCCACAACATCTGCCTCTGGACAGGCCAGCCCGATGACATCCCGGACCCGGTCTGGCGCCCACCCTCCCCCTGCCAAACGGGGGAAAAAACGTTGACAGCACTGGCTACTTTTCCCACACTCCTTCTGTGCTTGCCCCATATTCCTTTCTGGCCAAAACTTCCCTCTCCTTTCTTGTGAATTGTTTTTAATTTTTAGCTTTACGTTTCCATAACTTTTATGTTTGCACAATTATTAAAATTGTTGGAATTAACACTGCAAAAAATGTTTGGGTAAAAACTGTGCCTGAAATTGATTTTTTTTACCAATAAATTTGCAACAAATGTACGACATTGTATTCTGATATTATTGTAGAAATGGTTTACATTTAATCCTGGCCCACAAGGCAAAAACGCGCAACACCAACATTTTACATGAGAAAAAAAAGGGCTCTTTAAGGAACGTTTTAAAATTTACATAAGGATGCAAATTCACCAGGCAAAAGCAAAATGGCCAAAAACACACAAACATGATGTCATTATTGTTACAATAGGCCAAAAACCAAATATCAACCCAAAAATACACCCCCACAAATGTACGCTAATTGATTGTCTAATCCTGACATTAGCAGCTATGATTTCCACCTGCGTACGGTTTTGTGCTAACCCAAAAAACTGATTTCAAAACACATACCAAGCCGGATTTCAATACAACACTAATTGATTTTCTGACAAGCCGTGATTAATCGATGCAACATCGTGGAGTGCCGGGATGGAGGAGAAGGCCATCGCCAATGTGGTCGAGTAATCCAGACCCTAAGCTGTGCGAGCATTTTGAAGGGAAAGAGGATCATCCAGTGACGTATGAGTTGGTACGAACACATTTGACGTTCGCATCTGATAATGTATGTACGCCCCAAAAACGCCTCGCCACGCCTGCGTTTTTCCATCTCCACCCCCGTCAACGCCCAAAAACGCCCTGTTCTGTCAATCACATTTGACATGTCACATCCTGTACGCTATTTGACGAACGAGACAAAAAAAGGTTGCAATCTGCCGTACGCACATGCGCAGTGTTACACCGACGCATGTGCGGTTACTCAACATCGGAACGCAATGAGCGTACTGCTGTTAACGAATGGCTCTGAATCAGGCCCAAGGTTCCCAGCTGTGCTGAGAACTCTTTCTGAGCAAGTACACACTGGAAGGTGGGTGGGTAGCTCAGGTAAAGCTAAGAATGTTAACGTCTTCATGTTGCCAATAGCAAGTAGAAACGTAATATATCCCCAAATTGCCTCTTTTAACTGCCAGTAGTTATTTACATGCATCTCTTTCTCTTCAGATCTGTGTCTGTTGGGAAGAAAAAAGAATCTCTTCATCCGTTCTGGGATGAAAATCCACTCCCAGCAAGCAGGCATGGTGCTCAAGAATTCCCAAAAGAATTCCCAAGAAAGACACAACGTAAGACTTAAACCTTAGATTTGAAATGTTGCATTTAATGCTCTGTTCTGCTTGTTCACATAGCTGATCTGGTTAAGTGGACAGTGGGAACAATGGCAGTTTGAAAGCCACTCACTAAAGGTGCATACATGTACACACGGTACAATCTGTACCACCATCGACTTGAGAGATATCTTTCAGTGAGTCATCCTGCCACATACTGCCTCATTACACTCTTTACGCAACGTGATTTACAGTCTATAGTAAAATCTATGCTACAGTATGTTTAGTTTTGTTTTGTTGATGATATAAAGTTTATGAACAAAACTATTATATTAAGGGGAACCTGCCACTGCATGACTGGATGGGTTTATTTATTGATAAGTTCACTGTTTTTTTTATCTTTATGTAAGAGTCCATAATTGCTGGACTAGGAGACTGACTCGTTGCAGTTCCACCCAATGTTAGACATAGGGGGAGATTTATCAAATCATTGAGAGAGATAATATGGAGAGAGATAAAGTACCAACCAATCAGCGTCCTATCTCCCTCACATCTTCATTTGGCCTCTCCCCAAGGACCACCTCATCCTCCCATGTGAGTGGGTCTTCACTCACCGTTGTGATACTTCTGAATACTCTAATTCCCCATTCCCCGTCTCTGATCATCACCTTTTCTCTTCTTACTAAGCGTAACATTGAGGCTATCAACACTGTTTCTTTTTCTTCCTTACTTGACTCACTTCTCTCCCCTATCCTCTCTCTCTCCTGCCTTGAACAAGCTGCTTCCCTATACCATGCCTCCCTTATGTCACGGCCAGGGTATTTCAGCATGGCGCTAGGCGAGTGTTACCTGTGAGGTCATTGTGGCGCGGGCTGTCTGGTGGCGGAGCTGGTGTCTGGCGGGGGGCTTTGGCTGCGCGCATTGTTGTGCGGGCCTGTTGTCACTCTGCGCTGGTAAGGCCTGGCGGCATCTCCGTTCCATTTGGCATGGGCGCCGCCATCTTGCCTTCTGGCCATGTGATGCAGCTGGCCAATCCTGGTGAGTCACATGTTCCCTCCGGCCAGTAACAGCACGGCATGGGGTATTTAGGAAGGGTCAGTGCCTTCCTTCTTTGCCAGTGCAACGTGTATCTCAGCCTAGCTGAGAGGGAGTTCTCTGTGCTTTCCTGTTCCTGTGAATCCGCTGTCTGCCAGTCTGCCTATCAGCTCCTAGTTCCCACAGGACTACCCCGCTACCTCCATCACCCTTGCCCATACCTGAGTGCCTGAGCCTGCTGACATCCTGCACTTCAGTTCACTATCTGCAAACCTGGCTTGTTTATTTTCAGCTTCACTACCTGCACACCTGGACTGCTCTAATTGTTTCTACCTGGACATTAACCCTTTTGCTCCCACCACAGAACTCTTGTGCACATTTATATTTTCCTGGACTTTTATTTACTGCCACATTATATGTCCACTCGAGCACTTATTAAAATCCTAGTTTTATTTACAAATCTGCTTCTGTGATCGCTCCTGCTACCACCCCGGGGCCACAAATAACCCAGAACGTAACACCTTACTTCTGCTCTTGACTCTGTTGCTCCAGAAATCACTACTTACCCTGGCAGATCCACACCTCACCCCTGGCATTCCAAATGCACCAGATACATGCAAAAATGTTCACTCACCACCGAGTGACAGTGGAAGAAATCGCGCTCTACGGCAGACTTCCTCCATTTCAAATTTATGCTCTCATCCTACAGTGCTATCCTTTCTCTCTCTAAACAGTCATATTTCAAGAACCTCATCTCCTCCCAGTCTTCAAACCCCTGGCGTCTCCTCACCACATTCAACTCCTTCCTCTGCCATTTCTCTCCTCTCATCCCTTCCTTGCTCTCTGCCCTTTACTTTGCCACCTACTTTACAACTTAAATTGACTCCATACGTCAGGACATAATATCCCACCAGACCCTCAGCTCACCACCTCCTCCTTTCCCAGACCACCCCTCCCCATTCATCTTACCAACTCTGACATACTTCTCCCCTGCATCTGAAGAGGAAGTCATGTCCCTCATCCGGGTCCCCCCCTCACTCCACCTACCCCTTGACCCTATCCCTTCCCATCTCCTCTGCTACCTTCTGCCTGTTCCCATCTTGCCCACCTCCTCAATCTCTCCCACTCATCTGGCTCTGTCCTTCTGCATTCAACCATGCCCTTGACTTCCCCATTCTTAAAAAACCTATCCTTGATCCTAGCACTCTCTCCAACTACCGACCCATCTCTCTCCTCCCATTTGTCTCCAAACTCCTTAAGTCAGTGGTTCCCAAACTTTTTAAAATTACGGCACCCTAGAGTCTCAGCATTTTGAGCGAAAAGATTCTTGTTGAGAAATTCAGCAAAAATTAATTGAGGTAAATTGTGCTTATACTGTATGTCACTCTTAGGTTCAGTTATGTGGTGGCTGACAGGGCTACGCTTCTATTTGTCCACATATTGTTTGATTTGGAGTCATTAGCACTGGTTTCACCAATCACAGATTAAAAATCATTTCATTTGGTACTGGACAACCAACTTGTGGCATCCCTGCAAATACCCGGAGGCATCCCATGGTCCCACGGCACCCAGTTTGGGAACCACTGCCTTAAGTGTGTTGTTTACAGCTGCCTTACTTCATTTCTTTCCTCCCACACTCTCCTTGACCCTTCCGTTCTCTCCACTACAATGATACTGCCCTCATGAAAGTCACCAATGATCTGCTTGCTACCAAATCCTAGGGTCATTATCCTCTTCTCATTCTCCTCAACCTCTCTGCTGCTTTTGACAGTGTGGACCATCCTCTCCTCCTACAGATCCTTCACTCCCTTAGTCTACATGACACTTCCCACTCCTAGCTGTCCTCCTACCTCTCTGACCGATCTTTCTCAGTTTCCTCTCATGACTCCTCTCCCCCCTCCACAGCCCCTTGCAGTAGGTGTTCCCCAAGGTTCAGTTCTGGACCCCTCCTATTCTCCCTCTATACATCTTCTCTAGGTAAACTCATCAGCTCTTTTGACCTCCATTATCAACTCTATGCTGATGATACTCAGATCTACCTTTCCTCCCAGATCGCTCTCCCTCTCTACTGACTCGTATCTCCAACTGTCTCTCTGCTATCTCATTCTGGATGTCCCAGCGATTTCTTAAACTTAATATGTCTAAGACTGAGATGATCATCTTCCCACCCTCCCACATAACCTCACTTCCCACTATTTCATTATCAATTGATGGCACAACTATCTCCTCTAGCCCCAAAGTGTGCTGTCTTGGAGCTATCCTGGACTCTTCCCTCTCCTTCAAACCACACATTCAGCACCTGTCACAGTCCTGCCATTTCTATCTCAAAACATATTTCCAGGAACAGACCCTTCCTCACCCAGGATGCTACTAAATCCCTCATACACTCACTGGTCATCTCCAGATTGGATTACTGTAACCTCCTCCTATCTGGCCTCCCTGACTCCCAAACTGTCACCACCCCTCAGCCCGGTACAAATCCATGGGGGGCATGATCGCCCCCCCCCCCTCGCCTCACAGGCAAAGAAGATTGCAGCAGCAGTGAGCAGTCTCCCACAAGCAGCATGTGCTGAGTTGCTGACAGGAAAGAGGGAGGGGAGGTCGGCATTGGACCCGGGCCCCACCGAGCCCCTCCAACAAGCTTGTGCAATTAGTACCCGCCACCCTCTGCGCCCCTGTCTGTACTTAGCCACTTCTTGGAGTTAGGAATTAGCACAGATGGTTTTATTTACTACACAATAAATATACCCCAGTATACTCTCTTCATGAACAAGTTTCTGCAACATCCATTGTTATCCTGTTTCCTTACCTATAAATAAACCCAGCATATTCTAGATTGTAAGTAAATTGGAAAGGGTCATCTTTACCTTGTGTTTCATGCCATGGTACTGTATGTATGTCACTTGTTTGTGTAATGATTCCCTCAATTCAAAGACGCTCCATAATATATCTGCACTTTATAACTAACAGTTAATAATAAAACTAATACTATATATAGTAATACATGTGCAGGTCTGCCATGGTCTAATATCTATGTATACAATAAAAGAGTCACATTGTAGAAATGTGTTAATCTACCTTATTGCTGAGTATATTTCCTCCTCCAGCTATTACCAAATCATGATAACATTTTTATTTTATTTTAGTTTCTATTTTTTTTCTTGGGGGGCTGGGGGGTAGGGGTCTCTGTGTTTTGTTTTTCTTCCACGAGCAATTCTGCTTAGTTCTGTGCTATGAATGCAGTTGTGTCCATTAGGTCGTTCTGTGCTGTAACTAAAGGCCGGGAACGCAGAGCTGGAAGATGGTAAAAACATTCTGCGAAGACCACAGAGGGCAGCCGGAAAATAAAGCAGCTAAACTTGTCCGGGATTGAGAAAATACTGTAGGGGCTAATGGAAGGGGAGGGGGAGAGAGAACAGTAAAAATCATTTCTGCTCCAGTATGGAATGTAAAAAGTCTGTCCCCCAGTATTACACTAACTAACCTGAGTGAGTATAAAATCAGTTATCTCCATCAGTCCTGCCCTGCCTTAATAATGCTGACTGCCCCCTTCCCCCGCATCGCATACCTCTCGCTGGGCCTCCGAAAGTAAAATGATTTAATAGTCATTTTCAAATGGAAGTGACATTTTTTGACTGAACCATTATTTCCATTACTTATTCCAACCGTAGATCACGAATGCTTTCAATGGGAATTATTTTAGATGAGAAAAGTTTGATAATGTTCTAAAGATATGACGTTTATTTCACTATTACATTTAGCTGGAGAGTAAAAAGCTATTGGAAGTCATCACTAATGCATTTATTCTATTCCAAGAAAATACAGGTAATAATGTACAGCAGCGTCTCAGCAGTAGGCTCTGGGCACAAGTGGCGATGGCCACTTTCCTTGCAATTTCCCTACTGCGCATGCGCAAAATGCCAAGAAAATGGGCGCAGCAGCCATTTTCCAGGCGATTTTTACAGTGCTGATACCAGCGACGTAGGACTCTGGAGAGATATGTATAAAAATATGGGTGCAGGGTGTGTGGTGTGGGCACCGCTGGACCCAGGGGACCATGTGCCCCACACCCATTATAGATCTGCCCCTGCCTCTGTGGCTCTGCGCCTGAGAACGCCCATAGCACGCTAATGAGACAGACATTTTTTACTTTCACTACAGGCCACCTCCCTGTCACCGAACTGGTAATACCCGTCACTTTGCCTCCCAATATCGGGTACCATGTGTTCTGATCACAATAGCACACAGGGTAATACATGTGTCGTAGGCAGGGGCGTATCTATAATGGGTGCAGGGTGTCCGGGGCACCCTGCACCCATAACATACTTACTTCTCCGGAGTCTCACGTCGGAGCTGTGGTCTGGCGCTCTAAAAACAACAGGAAAATTGCCACCGAGGCCATTTTCCCGTCGTTTGGGGCCATTTTACGGCCATAAACCCGGTGACCTGCGCATACTCTATAGACTCTGGGCACACTCTAGTGCCCAGAGACTATAACTCCAGCGCTGGCCGTGCACAGCTCAGTGCGCTGCTGGCCGCTGGACAGAGAGGACGGGGCCTGTGTCGGAGACTGCAAACGGGCCCCCTCCTCTCTAGAAACGCCCCTAGTGGTAGGGTTCTCTGAACTTTTTGCGCACGCGCGGTGGCAAATGGTTTCTCAGCTACAGGAACATCGGCTTTGCGTTTGAATTGCGCGCACCTCTGGCCCAAAGTGATCCTAACAAACTATGGGGCTGGTTCTGAGCTGGGATCAAAACAAAAAAGATCAAGTAACTGAGCATCTGGAACAAACCATGTCGCAATGCAAGGGGGAGGGGGGCAAATACATTTGTATATTTGGCATGCAGGGTAAATAGTAGGGATGTGCGTTTCGGTTCTCCAGAAATCCAAATTCACACGAATTTCGTGAATCCAGACAGGTCCGAGTCACAGTTCTGATCTCATGAGGGGATCTGGACAGATCTGAGTTGCGGTTCTGATCATCCCGTGCTCCAGAATTCTGATTTTAAATCCAAATTTCGAGTTTTGGATGGCAAAAATTACATGATTTTATCTGTTTCTAAAAACTTTTTATCGATGTAAAAAAAAAAAAAAAAACAGATCCAAAACCAAAAGTTGAAAATGAATCCAGATTCAAAACCAAAACACTTGGGTCAGCGCACATCTCTGGTAAATAGTACCGGCTGCTGTTGCATGTGGCCCATAGATACTGGACAGCTATATTTTTACATTGCAAATTATATTTGAGTTGGACGCCCCCTCCCACATCTAACTCGGGGCCTGATTCTGAGAGGGACGCTGTTTCTATGTTCCCTCAATTTAGCAAATATTTGTTGCTCCCATGTGCAGTAACTCCGGGAAACTCCTACTGAGCATGTGCGATCCTGAGTGACCAAAGGCATTTGCGATTGTGTACGACATGAGAAGGGGTTTGTGATCCCTGAGGCATATCAGGGTGGAGACTGGGAGGGGATCATATGGGTGTATTATGGGAGTGTCATGGATGTGGTATGGGAGTGTCAGGGGTGTGGTATGGGAGTGTCATGGACATGGTATGGGAGTGTCAGGGGTGTGGTATGGGAGTGTCATGGGCTTGGTATGGGAGTGTCAGGGGCGTGGTATGGGAGTGTCATGGGCATGGTATGGGAGTGTCATGGACGTGGTATGGGAGTGTCATGGACGTGGTATGGGAGTCAGGGGTGTGGTATGGGAGTGTCATGGGCGTGGTATGGGAGTGTCAGGGGCATAGTATGGGAGTGTCATGGGCGTGGTATGGGAGTGTCATGGACGTGGTATGGGAGTGTCAGGGGTGTGGTATGGGAGTGTCATGGGCGTGGTATGGGAGTGTCATGGGCGCAGTATGGGAGTGTCATGGGTGCAGTATGGGAGTGTCTTTGGCGTGGTATGGGAGTGTCATGGGCGCGGTATGGGAGTGTCATGAGTGTGGTATGGGAGTGTTATGGGCATGCTATGGGCATGGTATGGGAGTGTCATGGGCGCAGTATGGGAGTGTCATGGGCGCAGTATGGGAGTGTCTTTGGCATGGTATGGGAGTGTCATGGACGTGGTATGGTAGTGTCACGAGCGTGTTATGGGAGTGTCATGGGCATGGTATGGGAGTGTCATGGGCATGGTATGGGAGTGTCATGGGCGTGGCATGGGAGTGTCATGAGTGTGGTATGGGAGTGTCATGGGCATGTTATGGGAGTGTCATGGGCGTGTCATGGGCGTGGTATGGGAGTGTCATGGGCACAGTATGGGAGTGTCATGGGTGTGGTATGGGAGTGTCATTGGTGTGGTATGGGAGTGTCATTGGCGTGGTATGGGAGTGTCATGGGCGTGGTATGTCAGTGTCATGGGCATGGTATGTCAGTGTCATGGGCGTGCTATGGGAGTGTCATGGGCGTGCTATGGGTGTGTCATGGGCGTGCTGTATGGGAGTGTCATGGGCGTGCTGTATGGGAGTGTCATGGGCGTGCTGTATGGGAGTGTCATGGGTGCAGTATGGGAGTGTCATGGGCATGTCATGGGCGTGGTATGGGAGTGTCATTGGTGTGGTATGGGAGTGTCATGGGCGTGGTATGGGAGTGTCATGGGAGCAGTATGGGAGTGTCATGGGCATGTCATGGGCGTGGTATGGGAGTGTCATGGGCGTGGTATGGGAGTGTCATGGGCATGGTATGGGATTGTCATGGGCGCGGTATTGGAGTGTCATGGGCGCAGTATGGGAGTGTCATGGCATGGTATGTCAGTGTCATGGGCGTGGTATGGGAGTGTCATGGGTGTGGTATGGGAGTGTCATGGGCACGTTATGGGAGTGTCATGGGCGCGGTATGGGAGTGTCATTGGCATGGTATGGGAGTGTTATGGGCGTGGTATGGGAGTGTCACAAGTGTGTCTGGGCATATGCGCTCCCAATCGCAGCATCAGAGGCCATGATTAGTTGGATTATAGGATAGTACATAGAGTAGACCCTTACTACCGCAAATGTCGATGGTGCAGCCGATGTTACATCGATGTTGGAGTGTTTACAATCTCCATCGCAAGTGCACAGACCACGTAGCCTGAAAGTGGGCGTCTCACCACTCATACACCCCATCACACTGTATAACACAAAGGGAAGGCTGAGATTAGCATTTGCATATTCCCGCAACCGCCATTGTGAGAGTTACTGTGAGCGTGGCAGGATTACCAGCCATCCCTGCATCAGGCACATTTTACATCTGCCTATTTACTATGGCTAATAATCTCTCAGTCTGGGGGACTGTCCCACACTCCAGCCATTAGGAGGTATCTCATGATTTGGGTGGGGGCTGGGAGGTGTTGCGGTGCAGCACGCTATGGAGGCAGGGGTCTCCACAGTGAGCAACATTACATAAAAAAATACCCTATGTGCCTATGCCCCCAATTTGCCACAGCCATGCCCCCTGTTCTGCCATCAAAACCTCCAATATTGGGTGCTATGCTGTCCTGAGAAAGTATCATATTAGTTCCGTAGAAACTGGTGACGTCACTGAGGCATGAGGCATTAGTGGACCTGAAAAAGGATGAGCTTACACAGGTGAAGAGAGGGTCTCTGTGGACTGTTTAAATCATAAGAAGCGCTGGCTCAAACTATATATATAAATATATGCAATTATAAAATATTGTGAAAAATGTAAAATAAGACTCTAATATACCATATTTTGTGTATTAAATGAATCTGCAAAACCATTCAAATGAAAAGAAAAAATAAATAAATAGAATAAGGGGGGAAGGGAATCAAACAAAATTGAACTAAAATAACTGGAAATAGAATTAAAATAAAAATAAAAATAAATGTAAAGTAAAAATAAAATGGATAAACAAATAGATCACAGTGATGTTTATGCTCTTTAGGCGTTGGATGGGT
Source organism: Taudactylus pleione (assembly GCA_031769625.1). Taxonomy (NCBI): domain Eukaryota; kingdom Metazoa; phylum Chordata; class Amphibia; order Anura; family Myobatrachidae; genus Taudactylus; species Taudactylus pleione. The sequence continues at coordinate 676,844 of JAUIMM010000694.1, read as the reverse complement.
GCCCGCTGCTATACTGCAGTGCTGCGGGTTACTGTCCCTACCTTTCCCTGAGACACGGGGTTCAGCTTTCTGCACTCGCCTCCAAAGCCGGTGGTAACTTCGGCGCTCAGTGTTGGAGGGACACGTGCACTTTGTCCCGTGTGATGCCAAAGGCATGCTGGGCGGGGTTTAAATAGGCCGCACTGGCCTCGTGAGAGAGACTCAGGCAAGGCAGAGGCAGAGCTGACAGTCAGCCGTCATGGATGCCTGTAAAAAAATAGTAAGTCTGTGTCAGGACCCAGCTGCCGCGGGTGACGGGGATAAGGGGGTGGGGCCTCAATGGAAAAGCGGCCCCACAACCAATTGGCCCACCGGGATTTTCCCTGCAGAAAGTAACTGCCAATCCGCCCCTGACTGAGGCTATTACTGTACATTCCCCCATAATGTAAATTTAAGACATTTCGGCCCAGATTCAGTGGTGGACGCAGTGCCGACACGTGCGCAGTCGACAAATGTTTTTTGCACTGCGCATGTGTCTGAGTCACACCACACACAGAGACGCGGTACAAAATAGGGTGCAGGGTTTATGAAATTTAGTCAACGTTCCTTGGAGGGCAGCGTTCAAAGACGCACAGCGACTGACACAGGCGGCCATACTCAGATGCAGATACCGTACTTCCCGTTGGGTTGGTGCAAGTTCCGATTCTGTGGCGGCTGGCGAATCTAAAGACGCGCATTGATGGAAACCCGATGTCCTAAGACGCTGCAAGTGGACGTCTCAGATGTATGAAAATTATACGCGGCGTCATCATAAAGACGTAGATACGACTGCGGCAGAAGACGGAGCCGGGTCTGCGTCCACCTCGGAATCTGAGAACCTTCATCTCAATGCCCACAAGCAGTCAATCTGTGTATGACCGAACCGGTAAGGACACATGCTGTTTCTGTCAGTACATGAGGATTCCCATTATAAATGACAAGACACAGACAGTATGAACCTACATATATTACTATTTCCCAAACGTTCACACGCCCAGTTATCATTCACAGAGAAATAACCTTTTTATTCTGCCACCAATGAAACCAGTCAATTATGGTTTGTAAATTAAGCGTAAACATCTTATATTTGCGGACGTATAATATCCCTGGACCTGCGGATGTGACTGCACTGATCCAGCTCAGGGCATCTGCCCAAAAACCTCATTTGCATCAGTAAGAGATTGTAATGACTTTCTCAACTAAGCATACCCATGCAGTTAATTACTTTTTTCCAAATGAAAGGCCAAAATTATTTCCTCATCGAAGAAGTCAATCACGCATCGGAATAAAAAAACTGCAGAATGCCGAAGCATTTGGAGCAATTATTATAAAATTAATTTTAACAGACCACTGGAGCAGAGTGTCGCGCATCCCCTGAATGTTATATGAGCTGTGCCAGCCGCAGAAGGACGCTCTGAGCCAATGTGTCATTCAGAATTTAAATCAGAATATAGAAATGAGGAAACAGCTCGTAACATTTTATTTTCTGTCCAATACAACAAAGTATCTGATACAAGCTGGATAGTTGCCTTTTCACTTAATTACTTGTTTTGTACCTCAATGGTTGTACAGTGCAGGGATGGTACATTTATCATACTAAGGGGTATGTATATATATATATAGTGCAGGGATGGTACATTTATCATACTAAGGGGTATGTATATATATATAGTGCAGGGATGGTACATTTATCATACTAAGAGGTATGTATATATACAGTGTAGGGATGTTATATTTATCATACTAAGAGGTATGCATGTGTACAGTGCAGGGACGGTACATTTATCATACTAAGGGGTATGTATATATACAGTGCAGGGATGGTACATTTATCATACTAAGAGGTATGTATATATACAGTGCAGGGATGGTACATTTATCATACTAAGAGGTATGTATATATACAGTGCAGGGATGGTACATTTATCATACTAAGGGGTATGTATATATATACAGTGCAGGGATGGTACATTTATCATACTAAGAGGTATGTATATATACAGTGCAGGGATGGTACATTTATCATACTAAGAGGTATGTATATATACAGTGCAGGGATGGTACATTTATCATACTAAGAGGTATGTATATATACAGTGCAGGGATGGTACATTTATCATACTAAGGGGTATGCATGTATACAGTGTAGGGATGTTATATTTATCATACTAAGGGGTATGTATATATACAGTGCAGGGATGGTACATTTATCATACTAAGAGGTATGTATATATTAGGGGTGTGCACCGGACACTTTTCGTGTTTTGTGTTTTGGTTTTGGATCTGGATCTTTCTTCGTGTTTTGGATCTGGATTGGTTTTGCCAAAACCACCCTTCCGTGTTTTGGGTTCTGGGTTTTGTGTTTTGGATCTGGATTTTTTCTTAAAAAATAAAAAAAACCCGCTAAAATCACATAAATGGGCCTTTTTTTGTTCCTACGCTATTAATAACCCCAATAACATTAATTTCCACTCATTTCCACTCTATTCTGAACACCTCACACCTCACAATATTGTTTTTAGGCCAAAAGGTTGTACCGAGGAAGCTGGATGACTATGCTAAGCGACACAAGGGGGCGGCACAAACACGTGGCCCATCTAGGAGTGGCACTGCAGTGGCAGACAGGAAGCCAATCAGCGTTATGGTGCCCATTTGCATGTAGCACGAACCCGGGAGATCCGTGCTACATGCATCTGTGTGATTGGCACAGAGCAATGACAGGTCCGTGAGACCCGTCTGTGCTGCTGTGGTAAAAAAAAAAAAAAAAAACCTGTGTAAAAAAAGAAAAAAATGGCGTGCACCCCCCCAAAAAAGAGCAACCAGCCCCGGGCATTAGTAACCCAGTGCTGGGTGTGCTTAAATACAGGGGACAAACGACGTAGGGGTCCCCTGTACTTAAGCACAACCAGCACCGGGCTAGTCAGAACCAGCGCTGGTTGCCAAAATACGGGGGACAAACGACGTAGGGGTCCCCTGTATTCTGCGCAACCAGCTCTGGGCTCTGATCCGGTCCTGGTTCTGGAAATATAGGGGACAAAAAATGAGTAGGGTTCCCCTGTATGTTCCAGAACCAGCACTGGACTTTTTCTAGCGGGGGGCTGATGCCACAGCCAGGGGAGCCCTTTCACCGGGCCCCCCAGCCGCAGCATCAACCCTGACCGCTAGTCAGCCCAGGCCGGGGATCCCTGGAGAGCTGGGGACCCCCCCAATAAAGGGGTCACCCTCTCCAGGGCACCCCAGGCCCAGGCTGATAGCCCGGGGCTATCCCCGCCACCCCTGGTGGCGGTGGGTGGCGGGTTGATTGTGTGGTGTGGTGTAAATAAAGAATATCAAACATTGTCTTTACAAGTAGAACTGCAAGTCCCAGCTAGCCTGCCCCGCATGCTGGTACTTGGAGAACCACAAGTACCAGCATGCAGGGCATTAAGGGCCCACTAGTACCTGTAGTTCACCTGTAAAAAAATGTTTAAAAAAAACACAGGACACACACACCGTGACAGTATAAGTTTATTAAACATACATACACACACACACACACACACACATGTACACATACTCACCTATGTAACCCTGTAGCATCGGTCCACTTGTCCGGTAAAGTATCCATAGGGGACCTGTGAAAAAAAACATACTCACCATCTCCTATGCGAGGTTCTGTCCTCTTCGTTCCAAAGTAGGCATCCCCGGACTTGGCAAAAAAAAAAAACGAAAACGCGATCCACGAACTTAGTACCGTTCTATAGAACGGTACTTCCCGAATGAGAGCTTAGCGGCGGGGTATCACCATGGAAACCCCGCTGCTAAGCGTTCATTGGCTGAGAGAGGTCATCTCCCGTCTCTCAGCCAATGAACGGCTCCCTCCATTGTAGTCAATGGTGGGAACCGCAGGGTAAACTTTAATAACCTTGCGGCTCCCAGCATTGACTACAATGGAGGGAGCCGTTCATTGGCTGAGAGAGACGGGAGATGGCCTCTCTCAGCCAATGAACGCTTAGCAGCGGGGTTTCCATGGTGATACCCCGCCGCTAAGCTCTCATTCGGGAAGTACCGTTCTATAGAACGGTACTAAGTTCGTGGATCGCGTTTTCGTTTTTTTTTTTTGCCAAGTCCGGGGATGCCTACTTTGGAACGAAGAGGACAGAACCTCGCATAGGAGATGGTGAGTATGTTTTTTTTCACAGGTCCCCTATGGATACTTTACCGGACAAGTGGACCGATGCTACAGGTTACATAGGTGAGTATGTGTACATGTGTGTGTGTGTATGTATGTTTAATAAACTTATACTGTGACGGTGTGTGTGTCCTGTGTTTTTTTTAAACATTTTTTTACAGGTGAACTACAGGTACTAGTGGGCCCTTAATGCCCTGCATGCTGGTACTTGTGGTTCTCCAAGTACCAGCATGCGGGGCAGGCTTGCTGGGACTTGCAGTTCTACTTGTAAAGACAATGTTTGATATTCTTTATTTACACCACACCACACAATCAACCCGCCACCCACCGCCACCAGGGGTGGCGGGGATAGCCCCGGGCTATCAGCCTGGGCCTGGGGTGCCCTGGAGAGGGTGACCCCTTTATTGGGGGGGGTCCCCAGCTCTCCAGGGATCCCCGGCCTGGGCTGACTAGCGGTCAGGGCTGATGCTGCGGCTGGGGGGCCCGGTGAAAGGGCTCCCCTGGCTGTGGCATCAGCCCCCCGCTAGAAAAAGTCCAGTGCTGGTTCTGGAACATACAGGGGAACCCTACTAATTTTTTTCCCCTGTATTTCCAGAACCAGGACCGGATCAGAGCCCAGAGCTGGTTGCGCAGAATACGGGGGACCCCTACGTCGTTTGTCCCCCGTATTTTGGCAACCAGCTCTGGTTCTGACTAGCCCGGTGCTGGTTGTGTTTAAGTACAGGGGACCCCTATGTCGTTTGTCCCCTGTATTTAAGCACACCCAGCACTGGGTCACTAATGCCCGGGGCTGGTTGCTCTTTTTTGGGGGGGCACGCCATTTTTTTCTCTTTTTACACAGGTTTTTTTTTTTTTATTTACCACAGCAGCACAGACGGGTCTCACGGACCCATCAGTGCTCTGTGTCAATGACACAGATGCAAGTAGCACGGATCTCCTGGTCCGTGCGTGCATCTGTGTCATTGAAATACACAGCAGCACAGACGGGTCTCACTGACCCATCTGTGCTCTGTGTCACTGTCAATCACACAGATGCATGTAGCACGGATCTCACGAGTCCGTGCTACATGCAAATGAGCACCATAATGCTGATTGGCTGAGAGCCGTGACAGACGGCTCTGTCAGCCAATCAGCACTTTGCCCATTAAAGGCAAAGGCATTTTTTTTTAAATGGCCGCTCGAGGCAAAACCTCGAGATCCGACAGCAGATCTCGAGGTTTTGCCTCGGGAGAGGGATCCGGGGCAGACAGGGAGATCCGAGCTTGGGCTCGGATCGCCCCGGATCCCCGAAGTTCGGGTGGGTTCGGTTCTCAGGGAACCGAACCCGCTCATCCCTAGTATATATACAGTGCAGGGATGGTACATTTATCATACTAAGGGGTATGTATATATACAGTGCAGGGATGGTACATTTATCATACTAAGGGGTATGTATATATACAGTGCAGGGACGGTACATTTATCATACTAAGGGGTATGTATATATACAGTGCAGGGATGGTACATTTATCATACTAAGGGGTATGTATATAAACAGTGCAGGGATGGTACATTTATCATACTAAGAGGTATGTATATATACAGTGCAGGGACGGTACATTTATCATACTAAGGGGTATGTATATATATATAGTGCAGGGATGGTACATTTATCATACTAAGAGGTATGTATATAAACAGTGCAGGGATGGTACATTTATCATACTAAGAGGTATGTATATATACAGTATCATACTAAGGGGTATGTATATATACAGTGCAGGGATGGTACATTTATCATACTAAGGGGTATGTATATATACAGTGCAGGGATGGTACATTTATCATACTAAGGGGTATGTATATAAACAGTGCAGGGATGGTACATTTATCATACTAAGAGGTATGTATATATACAGTGCAGGGATGGTACATTTATCATACTAAGGGGTATGTATATAAACAGTGCAGGGATGGTACATTTATCATACTAAGGGGTATGGATATATATATAGTGCAGGGATGGTACATTTATCATACTAAGAGGTATGTATATATACAGTGCAGGGACGGTACATTTATCATACTAAGGGGTATGTATATAAACAGTGCAGGGATGGTACATTTATCATACTAAGGGGTATGTATATATACAGTGCAGGGATGGTACATTTATCATACTAAGAGGTATGTATATATACAGTGCAGGGATGGTACATTTATCATACTAAGGGGTATGTATATATACAGTGCAGGGATGGTACATTTATCATACTAAGGGGTATGTATATAAACAGTGCAGGGATGGTAAATTTATCATACTAAGAGGTATGTATATATACAGTGCAGGGATGGTACATTTATCATACTAAGGGGTATGTATATAAACAGTGCAGGGATGGTACATTTATCATACTAAGGGGTATGTATATATATATAGTGCAGGGATGGTACATTTATCATACTAAGGGGTATGTATATAAACAGTGCAGGGATGGTACATTTATCATACTAAGGGGTATGTATATATACAGTGCAGGGATGGTACATTTATCATACTAAGGGGTATGTATATAAACAGTGCAGGGATGGTACATTTATCATACTAAGAGGTATGTATATATATATAGTGCAGGGATGGTACATTTATCATACTAAGGGGTATGTATATAAACAGTGCAGGGATGGTACATTTATCATACTAAGGGGTATGTATATATACAGTGCAGGGATGGTACATTTATCATACTAAGAGGTATGTATATATACAGTGCAGGGATGGTACATTTATCATACTAAGGGGTATGTATATATATAGTGCAGGGATGGTACATTTATCATACTAAGAGGTATGTATATAAACAGTGCAGGGATGGTACATTTAACATACTAAGGGGTATGTATATATATATAGTGCAGGGATGGTACATTTATCATACTAAGAGGTATGTATATATACAGTGTAGGGATGTTATATTTATCATACTAAGGGGTATGTATATATACAGTGTAGGGACGGTACATTTATCATACTAAGAGGTATGTATATATACAGTGCAGGGACGGTACATTTATCATACTAAGAGGTATGTATATATACAGTGCAGGGACGGTACATTTATCATACTAAGAGGTATGTATATATACAGTGCAGGGATGGTACATTTATCATACTAAGGGGTATGTATATATACAGTGCAGGGATGGTACATTTATCATACTAAAGGGTATGTATATTATATACAGTGCAGGGATGGTACATTTATCATACTAAGGGGTATGTATATATACAGTGCAGGGATGGTACATTTTTCATACTAAGGGGTATGTATATATACAGTGCAGGGATGGTACATTTATCATACTAAGAGGTATGTATATATACAGTGCAGGGATGGTACATTTATCATACTAAGGGGTATGTATATATACAGTGCAGTGATGGTACATTTATCATACTAAGGGGTATGTATATATACAGTGCAGTGATGGTACATTTATCATACTAAGGGGTATGTATATATTAGGGGTGTGCACCGGCCACTTTTCGTGTTTTGTGTTTTGGTTTTGGATCTGGATCTTTCTTCGTGTTTTGGATCTGGATTGGTTTTGCCAAAACCACCCTTCCGTGTTTTGGGTTCTGGGTTTTGTGTTTTGGATCTGTATTTTTTTTTTAAAAAGCATAAAAACAGCTAAAATCACAGAATTTGTAGGTTTTTCTGCTCCTATGCTATTATTAACCTCAATAACCTTAATTTCCACTCATTTCCAGTCTATTCTGAACACCTCACACCTCACAATAGTGTTTTTATGTCCAAAAGGTTGCACCGAGGTAGCTGGATGACTATGCTAAGCGACACGAGTGGGCGGCACAAACACGTGACCCATCTAGGAGTGACACTGCAGTGGCAGGCAGGATGGCAGTTAGAAAAACTAGGCCCCAAACTGTACATAATGCAAAGAAAAAAAGAGGTGCAAGATGGAATTGTCCTTGGGCCCTCCCACCCACCCTTATGTTGTATAAACAGGACATGCACACTTTAACAAATCAATCATTTCAGCGCCAGGGTCTGCCACACAACTGTGGCTGAAATGATTGGTTCGTTTGGGCCCCCACAAAACAAGCTGGCAATTAATGTGTCCCTGCACAAACTGGCTCTACGGAGGCAAGATGTCATCCTCATCCTCCTCATCCACCGATTCCTCACCCTCTTCAGTGTGTACATCCTCATCCTCACAAAGTATTAACTCGTCCCCACTTGAATCCACCACCACAGGTCCCTCTGTACCTTCTGGAGGCTGGTCTCCCTGGAAGAGCTGATAATTCATTTTGATGAACATCATCTTCTCCACATTCTGTGGAAGCAACCTCCTACGCCTTTCGCTGACAAGGTTCCCGGCTGCACTAAACACTCTTTCGGAGTACACACTGGAGGGGGGGCAACTCAGGTAAAATAGAGCCAGTTTGTACAGGGGCCTCCAAATTGCCTCTTTTTCCTGCCAGTACAGGTATGGACTGTCTGACATGCCTACTTGGATGCTGTCACCGATGTAATCCTCCACCATTCTGTCAATGGTGACAGTATCATATGCAGTGACAGTAGACATGTCAGAAATTGTTGCCAGGTCCTTCAGTCCGGACCAGATGTCCAAACTTGGTCCTGCCTGCCCTGCATCACCGCCAGCGGGTTGCTTAGGATACCTAAGTTTTTTCCTGGCAGCCCCAGTTGCGGGAGAAAATGAAGAAGGAGCCGTTGACGTGTCACGTTCCGCTTCAGCTGACAGTGTGTTCACCAGCAGGTCTTTGCACCTCTGCAGGCTTGTGTCGGCCGGAAAGAGAGACACCACATAGGCTTTAAACCTAGGATCGAGCACGGTGGCCAAAATGTAGTGGTCTGATTTCAACAGATTGACCACCCTGGAATCCTGGCAAAGCGAATGAAGGGCTTCATCCACAAGTCCCACATGCCGAGCGGAATCGCTCCGTCTTAGCTCCTCCTTCACTTTCTCCAGCTGCTTCTGCAAAAGCCTGATGAGGGGAATGACCTGACTCAAGCTGGCAGTGTCTGAAATGACTTCACGTGTGGCAAGTTCGAAGGGCTGAAGAACCTTGCACAACACGGAAATCATTCTCCACTGCGCTTGAGTCAGGTGCATACCCCCTCCTTTGCCTATGTCATAGGTGGATGTATAGGCTTGTATGGCCTTTTGCTGCTCCTCCATCCTCTGAAGCATATAGAGGGTTGAGTTCCACCGCGTCACAACCTCTTGCTTCAGGTGATGGCGGGGCAGGTTCAAGAGTGTTTGCTGGCGCTCCAGTCTTCGGCACGCAGTCGCTGAATGGCGAAAGTGGCCAGAAATTTTTCGGGCCACCCAAAGCGTCTCCTGCACGCCCCTGTCGCTTTTCAGAAAATTCTGCACCACCAAGTTTATTGTGTGAGCAAAACATGGGACGTGCTGGAATTTGCCCAGATGTAATGCCCGCACAATATTGGTGGCGTTGTCAGATATCACAAATCCCCAGGAGAGTCTAAGTGGGGTAAGCCACTGGGCGATGATTTCCCTCAGTTTCTCTAAGAGGTTGTCGGCGGTGTGCCTCTTACTGAAACCGGTGATACACAGCGTAGCCTGCCTTGTAACGAGCTGGCGTTTCTGAGATGCTGCTACTGGTGACGCTGCTGCTGTTGCTGCGTAAGGTGATACATCTACCCAGTGGGCTGTCACAGTCATATAGTCCTTAGTCTGCCCTGTTCCACTTGTCCACATGTCCGTGGTTAAGTGGACATTGTGTACAACGGCATTTTTCAGGACACTGAGGACACTTTTTCTGACGTTTCTGTACAGTCTCGGTATCGCCTGCCTAGTGAAGTGGAATCTAGACGGGATTTGGAACCGGGGACACACTACCTCCATCAATTGTCTAAATCCCACTGCACTAATGGCGGATACCGGACGCACGTCTAACACCAACATAGCAGTCAAGGCCTCAGTTATACGTTTTGCTTCAGGATGACTGCTGTCGTACTTCATCCTCCTCGCTAAGGACTGTTGGAGGGTCAATTGTTTAGTAAAAGTAGTGGTGTTCCTACTTCCTCTCTGGGATGATGAACGACTCCCAGCAGCAGCAGCAACAGCAGCAGCGGCAGCAGTAGGCGTAGCAATGCAGGATCCTCCGGAGGAATCCCGGATAGGAGAGTCAGTCATGCCAGTGATATGGCCTGCAGGACTACTTCCGATCCTGACTAAGGAGGAAATTGACGAGGAGGGAGTTGACGGTGTGGTTTGCAGGCGCTTGGATACAACAGGACAACGGGATTTAGGTGTCCCTGGACTGCTTACGGTCTGAGCCAAAGTTTCTGAACTTGACAGTAACTTTTTATGAACGCGCTGCAGGTGCCGTATAAGGGAGGATGTTCCTAGGTGGTTGACGTCCCTACCCCTACTTATTTCACCTTTACATATGGTACATATGGCAAGACAGTTGTTGTCCGGATTTGGATAGAAATATTGCCAGACCAAAGAGGTGGAATGTTTGGTCTTCTGCCCAGGCATGACCGTGATGGGCTTTTTCATCCCACGGACAACAACTGTCTCCCCCGGAGCCTGATTTAAACAAACCACATCACCATCAGAATCCTCCTCGCCAACTTCCTCCTCAGCGCCAGCTACACCAGTATCCTCATCCTGTTGTACTTCAACAGTGACATCTTCAATTTGCATATCAGCAAGTGGACTGTGGGTGCTCCTTTCAGCACTTGCAGGGGGCGTGCAAATGGTGGAAAGAGCCACCTCTTCCCATCCAGTGCTTGGAAGGTCAGGCATCGCAACCACCACCACACTTGGACTCTCTTTGGGGATTTGTGATATCTTCTTAGAAAGCACAGTTCTTCGCTGTGCTTTTGCCAGCTTAACTCTTTTGATTTTTTTAGTGGGAGGAGTGCTTCCATCGTCATGTGAAGCTGAACCACTAGTCATGAACATACTAGGGATCGACCTTAGCCGTTCCTTGCCACTCCGTGTCGTAAATGGCATATTGGCAAGTTTACGTTTCTCTTCAGCTGATTTAAATGTCTTTTTCAAGGTCATTTTCCTGAACTTTGCCATTTGGGATTGTATGTGCCCTCTACTATGACATTGGGCATCGGCCTTGGCAGACGACGTTGATGGCATGTTATCGTCTATGTCATGACTAGTGGCAGCAGCTTCAGCACTAGGAGGAAGTGGTTCTTGATCTTTCTCTATTTTATTTTTATCGGAGAAAGTTTGGTCCTCCATTTATGTTATATCGATTTGATATATACGTGCGGCTAAACACAGAAAATAAATTTTTTTTTGGTTCGGACTGGAGTGTACTTTGTGGGTTACAGCACCCTTTAACGGTCAAGCCAGCCGGCCCTTTACTTATGACACAGGCGCACTCTTGGCACTACTTTGTTGATGCACGTGCGGCTACTGCGCACACAATTCACAAACACAGAAAATAATTTTTTTTTGGTTTGGACTGGAGTGTACTTTGGGGGTTACAGCACCCTTTAACGGTCAAGCCAGCCGGCCCTTTACTTATGACACAGGCGCACGCTTGGCACTACTTTGTTGATGCACGTGCGGCTACTGCGCACACAATTCACAAACACAGAAAATAATTTTTTTTTGGTTTGGACTGGAGTGTACTTTCGGGGGTTACAGCACCCTTTAACGGTCAAGCCAGCCGGCCCTTTACTTATGACACAGGCGCACGCTTGGCACTACTTTGTTGATGCACGTGCGGCTACTGCGCACACAATTCACAAACACAGAAAATAAATTTTTTTTTGGTTCGGACTGGAGTGTACTTTGTGGGTTACAGCACCCTTTAACGGTCAAGCCAGCCGGCCCTTTACTTATGACACAGGCGCACTCTTGGCACTACTTTGTTGATGCACGTGCGGCTACTGCGCACACAATTCACAAACACAGAAAATAATTTTTTTTTAGGTTTGGACTGGAGTGTACTTTCGGGGGTTACAGCACCCTTAACGGTCAAGCCAGCCGGCCCTTTACTTATGACACAGGCGCACGCTTGGCACTACTTTGTTGATGCACGTGCGGCTACTGCGCACACAATTCACAAACACAGAAAATAATTTTTTTTTGGTTTGGACTGGAGTGTACTTTCGGGGGTTACAGCACCCTTTAACGGTCAAGCCAGCCGGCCCTTTACTTATGACACAGGCGCACGCTTGGCACTACTTTGTTGATGCACGTGCGGCTACTGCGCACACAATTCACAAACACAGAAAATAATTTTTTTTTAGGTTTGGACTGGAGTGTACTTTCGGGGGTTACAGCACCCTTAACGGTCAAGCCAGCCGGCCCTTTACTTATGACACAGGCGCACGCTTGGCACTACTTTGTTGATGCACGTGCGGCTACTGCGCACACAATTCACAAACACAGAAAATAATTTTTTTTTTGGTTTGGACTGGAGTGTACTTTCGGGGGTTACAGCACCCTTAACGGTCAAGCCAGCCGGCCCTTTACTTATGACACAGGCGCACGCTTGGCACTACTTTGTTGATGCACGTGCGGCTACTGCGCACACAATTCACAAACACAGAAAATAATTTTTTTTTTGGTTTGGACTGGAGTGTACTTTCGGGGGTTACAGCACCCTTAACGGTCAAGCCAGCCGGCCCTTTACTTATGACACAGGCGCACGCTTGACACTACTTTGTTGATGCACGTGCGGCTACTGCGCACACAATTCACAAACACAGAAAATAATTTTTTTTTGGTTTGGACTGGAGTGTACTTTCAGGGGTTACAGCACCCTTTAACGGTCAAGCCAGCCGGCCCTTTACTTATGACACAGGCGCACGCTTGGCACTACTTTGTTGATGCACGTGCGGCTACTGCGCACACAATTCACAAACACAGAAAATAATTTTTTTTTGGTTTGGACTGGAGTGTACTTTCGGGGGTTACAGCACCCTTTAACGGTCAAGCCAGCCGGCCCTTTACTTATGACACAGGGGCACTCTTGGCACTACTTTGTTGATGCACGTGCGGCTACTGCGCACACAATTCACAAACACAGAAAATAATTTTTTTTTAGGTTTGGACTGGAGTGTACTTTCGGGGGTTACAGCACCCTTAACGGTCAAGCCAGCCGGCCCTTTACTTATGACACAGGCGCACGCTTGGCACTACTTTGTTGATGCACGTGCGGCTACTGCGCACACAATTCACAAACACAGAAAATAATTTTTTTTTGGTTTGGACTGGAGTGTACTTTCGGGGGTTACAGCACCCTTTAACGGTCAAGCCAGCCGGCCCTTTACTTATGACACAGGCGCACGCTTGGCACTACTTTGTTGATGCACGTGCGGCTACTGCGCACACAATTCACAAACACAGAAAATAATTTTTTTTTAGGTTTGGACTGGAGTGTACTTTCGGGGGTTACAGCACCCTTAACGGTCAAGCCAGCCGGCCCTTTACTTATGACACAGGCGCACGCTTGGCACTACTTTGTTGATGCACGTGCGGCTACTGCGCACACAATTCACAAACACAGAAAATAATTTTTTTTTTGGTTTGGACTGGAGTGTACTTTCGGGGGTTACAGCACCCTTAACGGTCAAGCCAGCCGGCCCTTTACTTATGACACAGGCGCACGCTTGGCACTACTTTGTTGATGCACGTGCGGCTACTGCGCACACAATTCACAAACACAGAAAATATATTATTTTTTTAGCACTTGGGGGGAGCACCCCTGATGGACAGAGCACCCCCTGGACAACACTACAGCACCCCTTTAGGACTGGGACACTGCACAGGACTTTGGAACTGACTGCACAACACAGTCCAGCCAGCCCCTATGGACTTTGAAGTAGTGGACACAGCCCCTATTAACAACAGCAGCACAGCACAACACAGCCAGCCCCTATGGACTTTGAAGTAGTGGACAACAGCAGCACTACACTACACTACACTACACAGCACTAACTCCCACCCTCCCTCTTCACTGTCCACAGCAGAGTGAGAAAATGGCGCCGACGCGGGTACCTTATATAGGATCCAAAACCCGCAAGACTCGGAAGGCGGGATGATGACGTTTTGCCTCGATGTCAGATCCGAGTCAGGCGGGAAAAGTCGAGCCTGACTCGGATCGGACTCGGATCGGGGGGGCTCGGGGGGGTTCGGATTTCAGAAATCCGAACCCGCTCACCCCTAGTATATATACAGTGCAGGTATGGTACATTTATCATACTAAGGGGTATGTATATATACAGTGCAGGGATGGTACATTTATCATACTAAGGGGTATGTATATATACAGTGCAGGGATGGTACATTTATCATACTAAGAGGTATGTATATATACAGTGCAGGGATGGTACATTTATCATACTAAGAGGTATGTATATATACAGTGCAGGGATGGTACATTTATCATACTAAGGAGGTATGTATATATACAGTGCAGTGATGGTACATTTATCATACTAAGGGGTATGTATATATACAGTGCAGGGATGGTACATTTATCATACTAAGGGGTATGTATATATACAGTGCAGGGATGGTACATTTATCATACTAAGGGGTATGTATATATACAATGCAGGGATGGTACATTTATCATACTAAGGGATATGCATGTGTACAGTGCAGTGATGGTACATTTATCATACTAAGGGGTATGTATATATACAGTGCAGGGATGGTACATTTATCATACTAAGGGGTATGTATATATTAGGGGTGAGCGGGTTTGGATTTCTGAAATCCGAACCCCCCCGAGCCCCCCCCGATCCAAGGCCGATCCGAGTCAGGCTCGACTTTTCCCGCCTGACTCGGATCTGAAATTGAGGCAAAACGTCATCATCCCGCCTTCCGAGTCTCGCGGGTTTTGGATCCTATATAAGGTACTTGCGTCGGCGCCATTTTCTCACTCGGCTGTGGACAGTGAAGAGGGAGGGTGGGAGTTAGGGCTGGCTGGGCTGTGTAGTGTAGTGTAGTGTAGTGCAGAGTAGTGTTGTGCTGTGCTGTGCTGCTGTTGTCCATAGGGGCTGTGTCCACTATTTCAAAGTCCATAGGGGCTGGCTGGACTGTGTTGTGCAGTCAGTTGTATATAGGGGCTGTGTCTACTCCAAAGTCCTGTGCAGTGTCCCAGTCCTAAAGGGGTGATGTAGTGTTGTCCAGGAGGTGCTCTGTCCATCAGGGGTGCTCCCCCAAGTGCTAAAAAAAAATTTTTTTCTGTGTTTGTGAATTGTGTGCGCAGTACCCGCACGTGCATCAACAAAGTAGTGCCAAGCGTGCGCCTGTGTCATAAGTAAAGGGCCGGCTGGCTTGACCGTTAAAGGGGGCTGTAACCCCCAAAGTACACTCCAAACCAAATAAAAAAATATTTTCTGTGTTTGTGAATTGTGTGCGCAGTAGCCGCACGTGCATCAACAAAGTGGTGCCAAGCGTGCGCCTGTGTCATAAGTAAAGGGCCGGCTGGCTTGACCGTTAAAGGGTGCTGTAACCCCCAAAGTACACTCCAAACCAAATTAAAAATATTTTCTGTGTTTGTGAATTGTGTGCGCAGTAGCCGCACGTGCATCAACAAAGTAGTGCCAAGCGTGCGCCTGTGTCATAAGTAAACACCCGGCTGGCTTGACCGTTAAAGGGTGCTGTAACCCCCAAAGTACACTCCAAACCAAATAAAAAAATATTTTCTGTGTTTGTGAATTGTGTGCGCAGTAGCCGCATGTGCATCAACAAAGTAGTGCCAAGCGTGCGCCTGTGTCCCATACATAAAGGGCCGGCTGGATTGACCGTTAAAGGGTGCTGTAACCCCCAAAGGGCACTCCAAACAAAATAAAAAAATATTTTCTGTGTTTGTGAATTGTGTGCGCAGTAGCCGCACGTGCATCAACAAAGTAGTGCCAAGCGTGCGCCTGTGTCATAAGTAAAGGCCGGTTGGCTTGACCGTTAAAGGGTGCTGTAACCCCCAAAGTACACTCCAAACCAAATAAAAAAATATATTCTGTGTTTGTGAATTGTGTGCACTGTGGCTGCACGTGCATCAACAAAGGAGCAGCGCCAAGCGTGCGCCTGTGTCCCATAAGTAAAGAGCCGGCTGGCTCATTTCTTAAAGGGTGGTGTAACCCACAAAGTGCACTACTCTCCAGCAAAATAAAAAAAAAATTTCTGTGTTTGTGTGCGCTTTAGCCGCATGTATATATCAATATAAAATAAATGGAGGACCAAACTTTCTCCGATAAAAATAAAATAGGGAAAGATCAAGAACCACTTCCTCCTAGTGCTGTTGCTGCTGCTGGGAGTTGTTCATCATTCCAGAGAGGAAGTAGGAACATCACTACTTTTACTAAACAATTGACCCTCCAACAGTCCCTAGCGATTAGGATGAAGTACGACAGCAGTCATCCTGAAGCAAAACGTATAACTGAGGCCTTGACTGCTTTGTTGGTGTTAGACGTGCGTCCGGTATCCGCCATTAGTGCAGTGGGATTTAGACAATTGATGGAGGTAGTGTGTCCCCGGTTCCAAATCCCGTCTAGATTCCACCTGCATCCTCAAAGCAGCAGCGATAAGTGTGCGTCTGTCTGTTAAAGGGTGGTGACACCCTCAAAGTGTGCTCCGCAAACAATAAAAATATTCTTCTTTTTTTTTCTGTCTTTGTGAAATGTGTGGGCTGTAGACGCACCTGCATCCTTAAAGCAGCAGTGACAAGCGTGCGTCTGTCTGTTAAAGGGTGGTGTAACCCTCAAAGTGCTCCAAAAAATAAAAAACTATTTTTTTTATGTGTTTGTGACTTGTGTGCGATGTAGCCGCACGTGCATCAACACAGTAGCAGTGCCAAGCGTGCGCCTGTGTCATAAGTCAAGGGCCGGTTTGGACATCTGGTCCGGACTGAAGGATGTGCCAACAATTTCTGACAAGTCTACTGTCACTGCATATGATACTGTCCTCAAAGCAGCAGCGACAAGCGTGCATCTGTCTGTTAAAGGGTGGTGACATCCTCAAAGTGTGCTCCACAAACAATAAAAATATTCTTCTTTTTTTTTCTGTCTTTGTGAATTGTGTGGGCTGTAGCCGCACTTGCATCCTCAAAGCAGCAGCGACAAGAGTGCGTCTGTCTGTTAAAGGGTGGTGTAACCCTCAAAGTGCTCCAAAAAATTAAAAACTATTTTTTTTATGTTTTTGTGACTTGTGTGCGATGTAGCCGCACATGCATCAACACAGTAGCAGTGCCAAGCGTGCGCCTGTGTCATAAGTCAAGGGCCGGTTTGAACATCTGGTCCGGACGGAAGGACGTGCCAACAATTTCTGACAAGTATACTGTCACTGCATATGATACTGTCCTCAAAGCAGCAGTGACAAGTGTGCGTCTGTCTGTTAAAGGGTGGTGTAACCCTCAAAGTGCGCTCCACAAACAGTAAAAAAATTCTTATTTTTTTTTCTGTCTTTGTGAATTGTGTGGGCTGTAGCCGCACTTGCATCCTCAAAGCAGCAGCGACAAGCGTGCATCTGTCTGTTAAAGGATTACATAGGTGACAGCATCCAAGTAGGCATGTCAGACAGTCCGTACCTGTACTGGCAGGAAAAAGAAGCAATTTGGAGGTCCCTGTACAAACTGGCTCTATTTTACCTGAGTTGCCCCCCCTCCAGTGTGTACTCCGAAAGAGTGTTTAGTGCAGCCGGGAACCTTGTCAGCGAAAGGCGTAGGAGGTTGCTTCCACAAAATGTGGAGAAGATGATGTTCATAAAATTAATTATCAACTCTTCCAGGGAGACCAGCCTCCAGAACTTACAGAGGGACCTGTGGTTGTGGATTCCAGCAAGGACGAATTAATACTCTGTGAGGATGAGGATATACACAACACTGAAGAGGGTGAGGAATCGGTGGATGAGGAGGATGAGGACGACATCTTGCCTCCGTAGACCCAGTTTGTGCAGGGACAGATTATTTGCCAGCTTGCTTTGTGGGGGCCCAAACGAACCAATCATTTCAGCCACAGTCGTGTGGCAGACCCTGGCGCTGAAATGTTTGGTTTGTTAAAGTGTGCATGTCCTGTTTATACAACATAAGGGTGGGTGGGAGGGCCCAAGGACAATTCCATCTTGCACCTCTTTTTTTTCTTTGAATTATGTACTGGGGCCTAGTTTTTCAAACTGCCATCCTGTCTGCCACTGCAGTGCCACTCCTAGATGGGTCACGTGTTTGTGCCGCCCACTCGTATCTCTTAGCATAGTCATCCAGCTACCTCGGTGCAACCTTTTGGATATAAAAACACTATTGTGAGGTGTGAGGTGTTCAGAATAGACTGGAAATTAGTGGAAATTAAGGTTATTGAGGTTAATAATAGCATAGGAACAGAAAAACCCACAAATTCTGTGATTTTAGCTGTTTTTATGCTTTTTTTTAAAAAAATACAGATCCAAAACACAAAACCCAGAACCCAAAACACGGAAGGGTGGTTTTGGCAAAACCAATCCAGATCCAAAACACAAAGAAAGATCCAGATCCAAAACGAAAACACGAAAAGTGGCCGGTGCACACCCCTAGTATATATACAGTGCAAGGATGGTACATTTATCATACTAAGGGGTATGTATATATACAGTGCAGGGATGGTACATTTATCATACTAAGGGGTATGTATATATACAGTGCAGGGATGGTACATTTATCATACTAAGGGATATGCATGTGTACAGTGCAGGGATGGTATATTTATCATACTAAGGGGTATGTATATATACAGTGCAGGGATGGTACATTTATCATACTAAGGGATATGCATGTGTACAGTGCAGGGATGGTACATTTATCATACTAAGGGGTATGTATATATACAGTGCAGGTATGGTACATTTATCATACTAAGGGGTATGTATATATACAGTGCAGGGATGGTACATTTATCATACTAAGGGGTATACATGTGTACAGTGCAGGGATGGTACATTTATCATACTAAGGGGTATACATGTGTACAGTGCAGGGATGGTACATTTATCATACTAAGGGGTATGTATATATACAGTGCAAGGATGGTACATTTATCATACTAAGGGGTATGTATATATACAGTGCAAGGATGGTACATTTATCATACTAAGGGGTATGCATGTGTACAGTGCAGGGATGGTACATTTATCATACTAAGGGGTATGTATATATACAGTGCAGGGATGGTATATTTATCATACTAAGTGGTATGCGTTAGGGATGAGCGGGTTCGGTTCCATGAGAACCAAACTCACCCGAACTTCGGGGATCCGGGGCGATCCGAGCCCATGCTCGGATCTCCCTGTCTGCCCCGGATCCCTCTCCCGAGGCAAAACCTCGAGATCTGCTGTCGGATCTCGAGGTTTTGCCTCGAGTGGCCATTTTAAAAAAAATGCCTTTGCCTTTAATGGGCAAAGTGCTGATTGGCTGACAGAGCCGTCTGTCACGGCTCTCAGCCAATCAGCATTATGGTGCTCATTTGCATGTAGCACGGACTCGTGAGATCCGTGCTACATGCATCTGTGTGATTGACAGTGACACAGAGCACAGATGGGTCAGTGAGACCCGTCTGTGCTGCTGTGTATTTCAATGACACAGATGCACGTACGGACCAGGAGATCCGTGCTGCTTGCATCTGTGTCATTGACACAACAGAGCAATGACAGGTCCGTGAGACCCGTCTGTGCTGCTGTGGTAAAAAAAAAAAAAAAACATGTGTAAAAAAAGAAAAAAATGGCGTGCACCCCCCCTAAAAAGAGCAACCAGCCCCGGGCATTAGTAACCCAGTGCTGGGCGTGCTTAAATACAGGGGACAAACGATGTAGGGGTCCCCTGTACTTAAGCACAACCAGCACCGGGCTAGTCAGAACCAGCGCTGGTTGCCAAAATACGGGGGACAAACGACGTAGGGGTCCCCCGTATTCTGCGCAACCAGCTCTGGGCTCTGATCCGGTCCTGGTTCTGGAAATACAGGGGAAAAAAATTAGTAGGGTTCCCCTGTATGTTCCAGAACCAGCACTGGACTTTTTCTAGCGGGGGGCTGATGCCACAGCCAGGGGAGCCCTTTCACCGGGCCCCCCAGCCGCAGCATCAGCCCTGACCGCTAGTCAGCCCAGGCAGGGGATCCCTGGAGAGCTGGGGACCGCCCCAATTAAGGGGTCACCCTCTCCAGGGCACCCCAGGCCCAGGCTGATAGCCCGGGGCTATCCCCGCCACCCCTGGTGGCGGTGGGTGGCGGGTTGATTGTGTGGTGTTGTGTAAATAAAGAATATCAAACATTGTCTTTACAAGTAGAACTGCAAGTCCCAGCAAGCCTGCCCCGCATGCTGGTACTTGGAGAACCACAAGTACCAGCATGCAGGACATTAAGGGCCCACTAGTACCTGTAGTTCACCTGTAAAAAAATGTTTAAAAAAAACACAGGACACACACACCGTGACAGTATAAGTTTATTAAACATACATACACACACACACACACATGTACACATACTCACCTATGTAACCTGTAGCATCGGTCCACTTGTCCGGTAAAGTATAGGGGACCTGTGAAAAAAAACATACTCACCATCTCCTATGCGAGGTTCTGTCCTCTTCGTTCCAAAGTAGGCATCCCTGGACTTGGCAAAAAAAAAAAACGAAAACGCGATCCACGAACTTAGTACCGTTCTATAGAACGGTACTTCCCGAATGAGAGCTTAGCGGCGGGGTATCACCATGGAAACCCCGCTGCTAAGCTTTCATTGGCTGAGAGAGGTCATCTCCCGTCTCTCAGCCAATGAACGGCTTCCTCCACTGTAGTCAATGGTGGGATCTGCAAGGTTATTAAAGTTTACCCTGCGGCTCCCACCATTGACTACAATGGAGGGAGCCGTTCATTGGCTGAGAGACGGGAGATGACCTCTCTCAGCCAATGAACGCTTAGCAGCGGGGTTTCCATGGTGATACCCCACCGCTAAGCTCTCATTCGGGAAGTACCGTTCTATAGAACGGTACTAAGTTCGTGGATCGCGTTTTCGTTTTTTTTTTTTGCCAAGTCCGGGGATGCCTACTTTGGAACGAAGAGGACAGAACCTCGCATAGGAGATGGTGAGTATGTTTTTTTTCACAGGTCCCCTATGGATACTTTACCGGACAAGTGGACCGATGCTACAGGTTACATAGGTGAGTATGTGTACATGTGTGTGTGTGTGTATGTATGTTTAATAAACTTATACTGTCACGGTGTGTGTGTCCTGTGTTTTTTTTTAAAAAAATTTACAGGTGAACTACAGGTACTAGTGGGCCCTTAATGCCCTGCATGCTGGTACTTGTGGTTCTCCAAGTACCAGCATGCGGGGCAGGCTAGCTGGGACTTGCAGTTCTACTTGTAAAGACAATGGCCCTCATTCAGAGCCACTCGCTAGCGGCAGTACGCTCGTTCCGAGCGATGTTCGCACATCTGCGCATGCGTACGGTTTTTAGTACGCATGCGCGAACCAGTCAGTGCGGCCGAAAATCGTTGGTACGCAATATAGCGAGGGCCTGCTATTTTGAGTGACAGAATGAGACATATGTGGGTGGTAACAGGGGAAGGTGCTTGAAAACGGGGAGTGGAGATCCGAACGCAGGCGTGCTTAAAGGTAAAAACGGGCGTTTTAAGGGAGTGCATAATTAATACAGCAGCGTCATTGACCACGTCACTTGGTTTTTTTTAACTCAGAACTGCTCGCAAAATAGCGGTTGAAAACACCAACCACAAGAATAGCGAGCAGTTCATACGCTGTACGATGTACTCGATTAATCTAATAAATAGCGGACATGACGTATGGTACGTGCGGCCAGGGGGCGTTTTTATAAAAAAAACGAGCGTATGTTTTGCTCGCTCGTTCAGACTTAGAGGTGGGAACAGACTGCAATTTGCAAACGGATCATTTGAATAGCCACCCCTTGTTTTTGAACGAACGACCACAAATAGCGAACGGCTCTGAATCAGGCCCAATGTTTGATATTCTTTATTTACACCACACCACACAATCAACCCGCCACCCACCGCCACCAGGGGTGGCGGGGATAGCCCCGGGCTATCAGCCTGGGCCTGGGGTGCCCTGGAGAGGGTGACCCCTTTATTGGGGGGGGTCCCCAGCTCTCCAGGGATCCCTTGCCTGGGCTGACTAGCGGTCAGGGCTGATGCTGCGGCTGGGGGGCCCGGTGAAAGGGCTCCCCTGGCTGTGGCATCAGCCCCCCGCTAGAAAAAGTCCAGTGCTGGTTCTGGAACATACAGGGGAACCCTACTAATTTTTTTCCCCTGTATTTCCAGAACCAGGACCGGATCAGAGCCCAGAGCTGGTTGCGCAGAATACGGGGGACCCCTACGTCGTTTGTCCCCCGTATTTTGGCAACCAGCGCTGGTTTGACTAGCCCGGTGCTGGTTGTGCTTAAGTACAGGGGACCCTTACGTAATTTGTCCCCTGTATTTAAGCACAACCAGCACTGGGTTACTAATGCCCGGGGCTGGTTGCTCTTTTTTGGGGGGGTGCACGCCATTTTTTTCTTTTTTTACACAGGTTTTTTTTTTTTTTTTTTACCACAGCAGCACAGACGGGTCTCACGGACCTGTCATTGCTCTGTGCCAATCACACAGATGCATGTAGCACGGATCTCCCGGGTTCGTGCTACATGCAAATGGGCACCATAACGCTGATTGGCTTCCTGTCTGCCACTGCAGTGCCACTCCTAGATGGGCCACGTGTTTGTGCCGCCCACTTGTGTCGCTTAGCATAGTCATCCAGCTACCTCGGTGCAACCTTTTGGCCTAAAAACAATATTGTGAGGTGTGAGGTCTTCAGAATAGAGTGGAAATGAGTGGAAATTAATGTTATTGGGGTTATTAATAGCGTAGGAACAAAAAAAGGCCCATTTTATGTGATTTTAGCGTTTTTTTTTTATTTTTTAAGAAAAAATCCAGATCCAAAACACAAAACCCAGAAACCAAAACACGGAAGGGTGGTTTTGGCAAAACCAATCCAGATCCAAAACACGAAGAAAGATCCAGATCCAAAACCAAAACACAAAACACGAAAAGTGGCCGGTGCACACCCCTAATATACAGTGCAGGGATGGTATATTTATCATACTAAGGGGTATGTATATATCAGAGTTGCCTACCCTCCCGATTTTTGCGGGAGTCTCCCGAATAAAGGTGGGAGCTCCCGCAACCCCGTAAAGTAGGTTGAATCCCCCGCATTTCCTCTGCCCTGTCTAAAAATCTGGACTGCGCATGCGCGAGTCCTGAGGTAAAGGGGGCGGGGCCCGAGCTTAAGACGCAGGGGCGCACTCACCGGGTGCAGGGAGGCAGGAGTGTGGCTGCTGTGAGGTCTCCTGGGCACGCCTTCCCCTGCTCACACACTACTGCTCCCAGCATTCCCTGGCCAGCCTGTGATGTCAGAGGGGGGAGGAGCCAACGCCGGAGGACACTGAAGACAGAGACAGAGGAGCTGCCTGAGACTGTGAGTGTTAGAGGTCACTGCAGCCCCTGCACATGTATAACTCATATCAGTGCCGGGGGGGAGGGAGGGAGATCTATTACTGTGTAATTCTATGTGTGTGTGTGTGTGTGTGTGTGTAGTAATGTGATGTACAGTATGTGTGTGTGTGTGTGTAGTAATGTGATGTACAGTATGTGTGTGTGTGTGTGTGTGTGTGTGTAGTAATGTGATGTACAGTATGTGTGTGTGTAGTAATGTGATGTACAGTATGTGTGTGTGTGTGTGTAGTAATGTGATGTACAGTATGTGTGTGTGTGTGTGTGTAGTAATGTGATGTACAGTATGTGTGTGTGTAGTAATGTGATGTACAGTATGTGTGTGTGTAGTAGGGGTGTGCACCGGCCACTTTTCGTGTTTTGTGTTTTGGTTTTGGATCTGGATCTTTCTTCGTGTTTTGGATCTGGATTGGTTTTGCCAAAACCACCCTTCCGTGTTTTGGGTTCTGGGTTTTGTGTTTTGGATCTGTATTTTTTTGAAAAAAAGCATAAAAACAGCTAAAATCACAGAATTTGTAGGTTTTTCTGCTCCTATGCTATTATTAACCTCAATAACCTTAATTTCCACTCATTTCCAGTCTATTCTGAACACCTCACACCTCACAATAGTGTTTTTATGTCCAAAAGGTTGCACCGAGGTAGCTGGATGACTATGCTAAGCGACACGAGTGGGCGGCACAAACACGTGACCCATCTAGGAGTGACACTGCAGTGGCAGGCAGGATGGCAGTTAGAAAAACTAGGCCCCAAACTGTACATAATGCAAAGAAAAAAAGAGGTGCAAGATGGAATTGTCCTTGGGCCCTCCCACCCACCCTTATGTTGTATAAACAGGACATGCACACTTTAACAAATCAATCATTTCAGCGCCAGGGTCTGCCACACAACTGTGGCTGAAATGATTGGTTCGTTTGGGCCCCCACAAAACAAGCTGGCAATTAATGTGTCCCTGCACAAACTGGCTCTACGGAGGCAAGATGTCATCCTCATCCTCCTCATCCACCGATTCCTCACCCTCTTCAGTGTGTACATCCTCATCCTCACAAAGTATTAACTCGTCCCCACTTGAATCCACCACCACAGGTCCCTCTGTACCTTCTGGAGGCTGGTCTCCCTGGAAGAGCTGATAATTCATTTTGATGAACATCATCTTCTCCACATTCTGTGGAAGCAACCTCCTACGCCTTTCGCTGACAAGGTTCCCGGCTGCACTAAACACTCTTTCGGAGTACACACTGGAGGGGGGGCAACTCAGGTAAAATAGAGCCAGTTTGTACAGGGGCCTCCAAATTGCCTCTTTTTCCTGCCAGTACAGGTATGGACTGTCTGACATGCCTACTTGGATGCTGTCACCGATGTAATCCTCCACCATTCTGTCAATGGTGACAGTATCATATGCAGTGACAGTAGACATGTCAGAAATTGTTGCCAGGTCCTTCAGTCCGGACCAGATGTCCAAACTTGGTCCTGCCTGCCCTGCATCACCGCCAGCGGGTTGCTTAGGATACCTAAGTTTTTTCCTGGCAGCCCCAGTTGCGGGAGAAAATGAAGAAGGAGCCGTTGACGTGTCACGTTCCGCTTCAGCTGACAGTGTGTTCACCAGCAGGTCTTTGCACCTCTGCAGGCTTGTGTCGGCCGGAAAGAGAGACACCACATAGGCTTTAAACCTAGGATCGAGCACGGTGGCCAAAATGTAGTGGTCTGATTTCAACAGATTGACCACCCTGGAATCCTGGCAAAGCGAATGAAGGGCTTCATCCACAAGTCCCACATGCCGAGCGGAATCGCTCCGTCTTAGCTCCTCCTTCACTTTCTCCAGCTGCTTCTGCAAAAGCCTGATGAGGGGAATGACCTGACTCAAGCTGGCAGTGTCTGAACTGACTTCACGTGTGGCAAGTTCGAAGGGCTGAAGAACCTTGCACAACACGGAAATCATTCTCCACTGCGCTTGAGTCAGGTGCATACCCCCTCCTTTGCCTATGTCATAGGTGGATGTATAGGCTTGTATGGCCTTTTGCTGCTCCTCCATCCTCTGAAGCATATAGAGGGTTGAGTTCCACCGCGTCACAACCTCTTGCTTCAGGTGATGGCGGGGCAGGTTCAAGAGTGTTTGCTGGCGCTCCAGTCTTCGGCACGCAGTCGCTGAATGGCGAAAGTGGCCAGAAATTTTTCGGGCCACCCAAAGCGTCTCCTGCACGCCCCTGTCGCTTTTCAGAAAATTCTGCACCACCAAGTTTATTGTGTGAGCAAAACATGGGACGTGCTGGAATTTGCCCAGATGTAATGCCCGCACAATATTGGTGGCGTTGTCAGATATCACAAATCCCCAGGAGAGTCTAAGTGGGGTAAGCCACTGGGCGATGATTTCCCTCAGTTTCTCTAAGAGGTTGTCGGCGGTGTGCCTCTTACTGAAACCGGTGATACACAGCGTAGCCTGCCTTGTAACGAGCTGGCGTTTCTGAGATGCTGCTACTGGTGACGCTGCTGCTGTTGCTGCGTAAGGTGATACATCTACCCAGTGGGCTGTCACAGTCATATAGTCCTTAGTCTGCCCTGTTCCACTTGTCCACATGTCCGTGGTTAAGTGGACATTGTGTACAACGGCATTTTTCAGGACACTGAGGACACTTTTTCTGACGTTTCTGTACAGTCTCGGTATCGCCTGCCTAGTGAAGTGGAATCTAGACGGGATTTGGAACCGGGGACACACTACCTCCATCAATTGTCTAAATCCCACTGCACTAATGGCGGATACCGGACGCACGTCTAACACCAACATAGCAGTCAAGGCCTCAGTTATACGTTTTGCTTCAGGATGACTGCTGTCGTACTTCATCCTCCTCGCTAAGGACTGTTGGAGGGTCAATTGTTTAGTAAAAGTAGTGGTGTTCCTACTTCCTCTCTGGGATGATGAACGACTCCCAGCAGCAGCAGCAACAGCAGCAGCGGCAGCAGTAGGCGTAGCAATGCAGGATCCTCCGGAGGAATCCCGGATAGGAGAGTCAGTCATGCCAGTGATATGGCCTGCAGGACTACTTCCGATCCTGACTAAGGAGGAAATTGACGAGGAGGGAGTTGACGGTGTGGTTTGCAGGCGCTTGGATACAACAGGACAACGGGATTTAGGTGTCCCTGGACTGCTTACGGTCTGAGCCAAAGTTTCTGAACTTGACAGTAACTTTTTATGAACGCGCTGCAGGTGCCGTATAAGGGAGGATGTTCCTAGGTGGTTGACGTCCCTACCCCTACTTATTTCACCTTTACATATGGTACATATGGCAAGACAGTTGTTGTCCGGATTTGGATAGAAATATTGCCAGACCAAAGAGGTGGAATGTTTGGTCTTCTGCCCAGGCATGACCGTGATGGGCTTTTTCATCCCACGGACAACAACTGTCTCCCCCGGAGCCTGATTTAAACAAACCACATCACCATCAGAATCCTCCTCGCCAACTTCCTCCTCAGCGCCAGCTACACCAGTATCCTCATCCTGTTGTACTTCAACAGTGACATCTTCAATTTGCATATCAGCAAGTGGACTGTGGGTGCTCCTTTCAGCACTTGCAGGGGGCGTGCAAATGGTGGAAAGAGCCACCTCTTCCCGTCCAGTGCTGGGAAGGTCAGGCATCGCAACCACCACCACACTTGGACTCTCTTTGGGGATTTGTGATATCTTCTTAGAAAGCACAGTTCTTCGCTGTGCTTTTGCCAGCTTAACTCTTTTGATTTTTTTAGTGGGAGGAGGGCTTCCATCGTCATGTGAAGCTGAACCACTAGTCATGAACATACTAGGGATCGACCTTAGCCGTTCCTTGCCACTCCGTGTCGTAAATGGCATATTGGCAAGTTTACGTTTCTCTTCAGCTGATTTAAATGTCTTTTTCAAGGTCATTTTCCTGAACTTTGCCATTTGGGATTGTATGTGCCCTCTACTATGACATTGGGCATCGGCCTTGGCAGACGACGTTGATGGCATGTTATCGTCTATGTCATGACTAGTGGCAGCAGCTTCAGCACTAGGAGGAAGTGGTTCTTGATCTTTCTCTATTTTATTTTTATCGGAGAAAGTTTGGTCCTCCATTTATGTTATATCGATTTGATATATACGTGCGGCTAAACACAGAAAATAAATTTTTTTTTGGTTCGGACTGGAGTGTACTTTGTGGGTTACAGCACCCTTTAACGGTCAAGCCAGCCGGCCCTTTACTTATGACACAGGCGCACTCTTGGCACTACTTTGTTGATGCACGTGCGGCTACTGCGCACACAATTCACAAACACAGAAAATAATTTTTTTTTGGTTTGGCTTTGGACTGGAGTGTACTTTCGGGGGTTACAGCACCCTTTAACGGTCAAGCCAGCCGGCCCTTTACTTATGACACAGGCGCACGCTTGGCACTACTTTGTTGATGCACGTGCGGCTACTGCGCACACAATTCACAAACACAGAAAATAATTTTTTTTTTGGTTTGGACTGGAGTGTACTTTCGGGGGTTACAGCACCCTTAACGGTCAAGCCAGCCGGCCCTTTACTTATGACACAGGCGCACGCTTGGCACTACTTTGTTGATGCACGTGCGGCTACTGCGCACACAATTCACAAACACAGAAAATAATTTTTTTTTTGGTTTGGACTGGAGTGTACTTTGGGGGTTACAGCACCCTTTAACGGTCAAGCCAGCCGGCCCTTTACTTATGACACAGGCGCACGCTTGGCACTACTTTGTTGATGCACGTGCGACTACTGCGCACACAATTCACAAACACAGAAAATAATTTTTTTTTTGGTTTGGACTGGAGTGTACTTTCGGGGGTTACAGCACCCTTAACGGTCAAGCCAGCCGGCCCTTTACTTATGACACAGGCGCACGCTTGGCACTACTTTGTTGATGCACGTGCGGCTACTGCGCACACAATTCACAAACACAGAAAATAATTTTTTTTTTGGTTTGGACTGGAGTGTACTTTCGGGGGTTACAGCACCCTTAACGGTCAAGCCAGCCGGCCCTTTACTTATGACACAGGCGCACTCTTGGCACTACTTTGTTGATGCACGTGCGGCTACTGCGCACACAATTCACAAACACAGAAAATAATTTTTTTTTGGTTAGGACTGGAGTGTACTTTCGGGGGTTACAGCACCCTTTAACGGTCAAGCCAGCCGGCCCTTTACTTATGACACAGGCGCACGCTTGGCACTACTTTGTTGATGCACGTGCGGCTACTGCGCACACAATTCACAAACACAGAAAATAATTTTTTTTTTGGTTTGGACTGGAGTGTACTTTCGGGGGTTACAGCACCCTTAACGGTCAAGCCAGCCGGCCCTTTACTTATGACACAGGCGCACGCTTGGCACTACTTTGTTGATGCACGTGCGGCTACTGCGCACACAATTCACAAACACAGAAAATAATTTTTTTTTTGGTTTGGACTGGAGTGTACTTTGGGGGTTACAGCACCCTTTAACGGTCAAGCCAGCCGGCCCTTTACTTATGACACAGGCGCACGCTTGGCACTACTTTGTTGATGCACGTGCGACTACTGCGCACACAATTCACAAACACAGAAAATAATATTTTTTTTGGTTTGGACTGGAGTGTACTTTCGGGGGTTACAGCACCCTTAACGGTCAAGCCAGCCGGCCCTTTACTTATGACACAGGCGCACGCTTGGCACTACTTTGTTGATGCATGTGCGGCTACTGCGCACACAATTCACAAACACAGAAAATAATTTTTTTTTTGGTTTGGACTGGAGTGTACTTTCGGGGGTTACAGCACCCTTAACGGTCAAGCCAGCCGGCCCTTTACTTATGACACAGGCGCACGCTTGGCACTACTTTGTTGATGCACGTGCGGCTACTGCGCACACAATTCACAAACACAGAAAATAATTTTTTTTTTGGTTTGGACTGGAGTGTACTTTGGGGGTTACAGCACCCTTTAACGGTCAAGCCAGCCGGCCCTTTACTTATGACACAGGCGCACGCTTGGCACTACTTTGTTGATGCACGTGCGACTACTGCGCACACAATTCACAAACACAGAAAATAATATTTTTTTTGGTTTGGACTGGAGTGTACTTTCGGGGGTTACAGCACCCTTAACGGTCAAGCCAGCCGGCCCTTTACTTATGACACAGGCGCACGCTTGGCACTACTTTGTTGATGCACGTGCGGCTACTGCGCACACAATTCACAAACACAGAAAATAATTTTTTTTTTGGTTTGGACTGGAGTGTACTTTCGGGGGTTACAGCACCCTTAACGGTCAAGCCAGCCGGCCCTTTACTTATGACACAGGCGCACGCTTGGCACTACTTTGTTGAGGCACGTGCGGCTACTGCGCACACAATTCACAAACACAGAAAATAATTTTTTTTTGGTTTGGACTGGAGTGTACTTTCGGGGGTTACAGCACCCTTAACGGTCAAGCCAGCCGGCCCTTTACTTATGACACAGGCGCACGCTTGGCACTACTTTGTTGATGCACGTGCGGCTACTGCGCACACAATTCACAAACACAGAAAATATATTATTTTTTTAGCACTTGGGGGGAGCACCCCTGATGGACAGAGCACCCCCTGGACAACACTACAGCACTCCTTTAGGACTGGGACACTGCACAGGACTTTGGAGTGGACACAGCCCCTATGGAGAACTGACTGCACAACACAGTCCAGCCAGCCCCTATGGACTTTGAAGTAGTGGACACAGCCCCTATTAACAACAGCAGCACAGCACAACACAGCCAGCCCCTATGGACTTTGAAGTAGTGGACAACAGCAGCACTACACTACACTACACTACACAGCCCTAACTCCCACCCTCCCTCTTCACTGTCCACAGCCGAGTGAGAAAATGGCGCCGACGTGTGTACCTTATATAGGATCCAAAACCCGCGAGACTCGGAAGGCGGGAAGATGACGTTTTGCCTCGATTTCAGATCCGAGTCAGGCGGGAAAAGTCGAGCCTGACTCGGATCGGACTCGGATCGGGGGGGCTCGGGGGGGTTCGGATTTCAGAAATCCGAACCCGCTCACCCCTAGTGTGTAGTAATGTGATGTACAGTATGTGTGTGTGTAGTAATGTGATGTGTGTGTAGTAATGTGATGTGTGTGTAGTAATGTGATGTATGTGTAGTAATGTGATGTACAGTATGTGTGTGTGTAGTAATGTGATGTACAGTATGTGTGTGTGTAGTAATGTGATGTGTGTGTAGTAATGTGATGTATGTGTAGTAATGTGATGTACAGTATGTGTGTGTGTGTAGTATTGTGATGTATGTGTAGTAATGTGATGTACAGTATGTGTGTGTGTGTGTAGTAATGTGATGTGTGTGTAGTAATGTGATGTATGTGTAGTAATGTGATGTACAGTATGTGTGTGTAGTAATGTGATGTATGTGTAGTAATGTGATGTACAGTATGTGTGTGTGTGTGTAGTAATGTGATGTATGTGTAGTAATGTGATGTACAGTATGTGTGTGTGTAGTAATGTGATGTATGTGTAGTAATGTGATGTACAGTATGTGTGTGTGTAGTAATGTGATGTACAGTATGTGTGTGTGTAGTAATGTGATGTATGTGTAGTAATGTGATGTACAGTATGTGTGTGTAGTAATGTGATGTACAGTATGTGTGTGTGTAGTAATGTGATGTGTGTGTAGTAATGTGATGTACAGTATGTGTGTGTGTAGTAATGTGATGTACAGTATGTATGTGTGTAGTAATGTGATGTACAGTATGTATGTGTGTGTATGTGTGTAGTAATGTGATGTATGTGTGTAGTAATGTGATGTACAGTATGTGTGTGTGTAGTAATGTGATGTACAGTGTGTGTGTGTAGTAATGTGATGTACAGTATGTGTGTGTGTAGTAATGTGATGTATGTGTAGTAATGTGATGTATGTGTAGTAATGTGATGTACAGTATGTGTGTGTGTAGTAATGTGATGTACAGTATATGTGTGTGTAGTAATGTGATGTACAGTATGTGTGTGTAGTAATGTGATGTGTGTGTAGTAATGTGATGTATGTGTAGTAATGTGATGTACAGTATGTGTGTGTGTAGTAATGTGATGTACAGTATGTGTGTGTGTGTGTGTAGTAATGTGATGTATGTGTAGTAATGTGATGTACAGTATGTGTGTGTGTAGTAATGTGATGTACAGTATGTGTGTGTGTAGTAATGTGATGTGTGTGTAGTAATGTGATGTATGTGTGTGTAGTAATGTGATGTATGTGTAGTAATGTGATGTATGTGTGTGTAGTAATGTGATGTATGTGTAGTAATGTGATGTACAGTATGTGTGTGTGTGTGTGTGTGTGTAGTAATGTGATGTATGTGTAGTAATGTGATGTACAGTATGTGTGTGTGTAGTAATGTGATGTACAGTATGTGTGTGTAGTAATGTGATGTATGTGTAGTAATGTGATGTACAGTATGTGTGTGTGTAGTAATGTGATGTACAGTATGTGTGTGTGTAGTAATGTGATGTACAGTATGTGTGTGTGTAGTAATGTGATGTGTGTGTAGTAATGTGATGTACAGTATGTGAGTGTTAGAGGTCACTGCAGCCCCTGCACATGTATAACTCATGTCAGTGCAGGGGGGAGGGAGGGAGATCTATTACTGTGTAATTGTATGTGATGTATGTGTGTAGTAATGTGATGTATGTGTGTGTGTAGTAATGTGATGTATGTGTAGTAATGTGATGTACAGTATGTGTGGGTGTAGTAATGTGATGTGTAGTAATGTGATGTATGTGTGTGTAGTGATGTGTGTGTAGTGATGTGATGTATGTGTGTGTAGTAATGTGATGTATGTGTGTGTAGTGATGTATGTGTAGTAATGTGATGTATGTGTGTGGGTGTAGTAATGTGATGTGTGTGTGTGTGTAGTAATGTGATGTGTAGTAATGTGATGTATGTGTAGTACAGTATGTGTGTGTTTGTATGTGATGTATGTGTAGTAATGTGATGTGTGTGTGTGTAGTAATGTGATGTGTAGTAATGTGATGTATGTGTAGTACAGTATGTGTGTGTTTGTATGTGATGTACAGTATGTGTGGGTGTAGTAATGTGATGTATGTGTGTGTAGTACTGTGATGTATGTGTGTGTAGTAATGTGATGTATGTGTGTGTAGTGATGTGTGTGTAGTAATGTGATGTATGTGTGTGTAGTAATGTGATGTATTTGTGTGTAGTGATGTGTGTGTAGTAATGTGATGTATGTGTGTAGTAATGTGATGTGTGTGTAGTAATGTATGTGTAGTAATGTGATATATGTGTGTGGGTGTAGTAATGTGATGTGTGTGTGTGTAGTAATGTGATGTGTAGTAATGTGATGTATGTGTAGTACAGTATGTGTGTGTTTGTATGTGATGTATGTGTAGTTATGTGATGTGTGTGTGTGTAGTAATGTGATGTGTAGTAATGTGATGTATGTGTAGTACAGTATGTGTGTGTTTGTATGTGATGTACAGTATGTGTGGGTGTAGTAATGTGATGTATGTGTGTGTAGTAATGTGATGTATGTGTGTGTAGTGATGTGTGTGTAGTAATGTGATGTATGTGTGTGTAGTAATGTGATGTATTTGTGTGTAGTGATGTGTGTGTAGTAATGTGATGTATGTGTGTAGTAATGTGATGTGTGTGTGTAGTAATGTGATGTATGTGTAGTAATGTGATGTGTAGTAATGTGATGTGTGTGTGTGTAGTAATGTGATGTGTAGTAATGTGATGTGTGTGTAGTGATGTGATGTATGTGTGTGTAGTAATGTGATGTATGTGTAGTAATGTGACGTATGTGTGTGTACGTGTGTGTAGTAATGTGATGTATGTGTGTGTGTAGTGATGTGTGTGTGTGTGGGGAGGTGAAATCTTCATATGATGTGTGTGACTGGGTGTCTGTGTGTGAGAGACTGTGTGTGTGTGTGAATCTATTCATGGGATGTGCTGAGACTGTCTGTGTGTGACTGTGGGGCCCATTTATTAATGATCGCATTTTGCAATGCGATCAGGGCATGCAGTATCGCCCCTGATCGCATTGCAAAATGCGATCCTATCTGCCGGATGTATTATCCGGGACATGCAGGGAGACGGGCTCCGAAAAGAGCCCGTCCCTGCAATGTCTCCGGAGGGCAGTCAGGGCTTCTGCGCATGCGCAGTCCCGCGGACTGCACATGAGCGGCGCCGATTGCCGGCGGAGGGATCTGCCAGATCCCTCCGCCGGCTGATATGCGGTAAGTGCCCATAGGAAACAGCGGCTAACGCTATCTTTAGATAGCGTTAGCTGCTGGGGCCAATATCGGGAATGCTTTGCATTCCTGATATTGATACATTTGGCAGCATCGCATCCCCCATAGAAACCTATGGGGGAGGTGGCTGCCGGCGGCAATGGAGGGATCGCAGCAGGTATCGGAGATACCTGCTGCGGTCCCTCCTTCATACATTCGGGGGATACTAAGTATTTGAGGTAAACCCCTGAAAACAGGTGTTTTCGGGGAATTTACCTCAAATGCACTTTGATAAATGGGCCCCTGTGTATGAATCTATTCATAGGATGTGTATGTGAGACTGTGTGTGTGTGTGTGTGTGTGTGAATCTATTCATATAAATGAATGTGTGCGTCTGGGGGGGAATCTATTAATGTCAATATGGCAGGGTAGAGGATGTATTAATGTCAGTGGGGGAGCTAGGGCGTCAGCTTATAGGAATATATATACGCCCATAGGTGGAGTTAGACACGCCCTTTGGGTGGAGCAGACCATGCCCCCACAACGGCGCGTCGCATTCTGCAGCCATCTACAATCTCCCTCAAAGTCATTTTCAAAAGAAGGCAAGTATGGTATATATACAGTGCAGGGATGGTACATTTCTCATACTAAGGGGTATGCATGTGTACAGTGCACGGATGGTACATTTATCATACTAAGGGGTATGTATATATACAGTGCAGAGATGGTACATTTATCATACTAAGGGGTATGCATGTGTACAGTGCACGGATGGTACATTTATCATACTAAGGGGTATGTATATATACAGTGCAGGGATGGTATATTTATCATACTAAGAGGTATGTATGTGTACAGTGCAGGGATGGTACATTTATCATACTAAGTGGTATGCATGTGTACAGTGCAGGGATGGTACATTTATCATACTAAGGGGTATGTATATATACAGTGCAGGGATGGTACATTTATCATACTAAGTGGTATGCATGTGTACAGTGCAGGGATGGTACATTTATCATACTAAGGGGTATGTATATAACTATATATACAGTGCAATGATGGTACATTTATCATACTAAGGGGTATGTATATATACAGTGCAGGGATGGTACATTTATCATACTAAGGGGTATGTATATATACAGTGCAGGGATGGTACATTTATCATACTAAGGGGTATGTATATATACAGTGCAAGGATGGTACATTTATCATACTAAGGGGTATGCATATATTAGGGGTGTGCACCGGCCACTTTTCGTGTTTTGGTTTTGGATCTGGATCTTTCTTCGTGTTTTGGATCTGGATTGGTTTTGCCAAAACCACCCTTCCGTGTTTTGGGTTCTGGGTTTTGTGTTTTGGATCTGTATTTTTTTGAAAAAAAGCTTAAAAACAGCTAAAATCACAGAATTTGTAGGTTTTTCTGCTCCTATGCTATTATTAACCTAAATAACCTTAATTTCCACACATTTCCAGTCTATTCTGAACACCTCACACCTCACAATAGTGTTTTTATGTCCAAAAGGTTGCACCGAGGTAGCTGGATGACTATGCTAAGCGACACGAGTGGGCGGCACAAACACCGTGACCCATCTAGGAGTGGCACTGCAGTGGCAGACAGGATGGCAGTTTGAAAAACTAGGCCCCAAACTGTACATAATGCAAAGAAAAAAAAGAAGTGCAAGATGGAATTGTCCTTGGGCCCTCCCACCCACCCTTATGTTGTATAAACAGGACATGCACACTTTAACAAACCAATCATTTCAGCGCCAGGGTCTGCCACACAACTGTGGCTGAAATGATTGGTTCGTTTGGGCCCCCACAAAACAAGCTGGCAATTAATCTGTCCCTGCACAAACTGGCTCTACGGAGGCAAGATGTCATCCTCATCCTCCTCATCCACCGATTCCTCACCCTCTTCAGTGTGTACATCCTCATCCTCACAGAGTATTAACTCGTCCCCACTGGAATCCACCACCACAGGTCCCTCTGTACGTTCTGGAGGCTGGTCTCCCTGGAAGAGCTGATAATTCATTTTGATGAACATCATCTTCTCCACATTCTGTGGAAGCAACCTCCTACGCCTTTCGCTGACAAGGTTCCCGGCTGCACTAAACACTCTTTCAGAGTACACACTGGAGGGGGGGCAACTCAGGTAAAATAGAGCCAGTTTGTACAGGGGCCTCCAAATTGCCTCTTTCTACTTCAGGGTCCATAGGGTATCCACAGGATACCTTGGGGTATAGGTGTGACGTCAGTCGCAGGGCACCAAAGAGTTAAGCTTTCAGCCTCCCAGGGTGCACTAGGTCCCCCTCCTATACCCCGCCCCCGGGCCAAGGCACCCCAGTTTAGTTTGGTGCCCGGCCGGCGTCGGGTGTGCCAGTCGGAGTGGGGGCTAGAAGAGCCCCTGAAGCTTTCTTCAGTGCAGCTGTGGCTGCACATCTGGATGTACAGCATGGACAGTCAGTCCGGACGTCCATGCTGTCTTCCCTACACCCCCGCCAGTACCAGAACGCCGGTACCGATCCGGGGATGCTGGTGAGCATCTGGGGTCACAGCTAGCGGTGACCCCAGATGTTCCGGACCATGGCCGGATCCAAGGGGGACAAAGGTAAGCAGCGGGGTCCCGCGGTGGGTCCCTGCTGGTCACATGGTCCTAAGTCCCCAGGCAGGGGGCTCCCTGGGGACTGGCTGCAGCGTGGAGCCAGGTACTGAACCTGCACTTTCCACTACCCCCTGGGACAGCGGACTGCAGCAGAGCGGTAGCGCTGCGGCGTCCCAGGGGTTAAATGCATGCCAGGGGAGCGCGCCTTCCCTGTCTCACAGCCGGCACCTCCCCGCTGCACACAGCCCTCTCTGCACTGTGCTGACTGGTCCTGTGTCAGCGCTCCTCCCCCAGGCCAGCTTCTCTCTGCTCCTCGGCGGCCATCTTCTCTGCAACACATGGTGAACGCTGCTGGAAGCCTGGAAGGAAGCATCGTGGTCTGGGTCCCCCCGCATACCTCTCCTCCGCTGTGGCTCAGGTCTGTGTATGCAGCGCTGTGTCCTACCAGGCCCTGTGTCTGTGTAGTTGAGTGATCAGCGCTGTTAGTGCAGGAATTGTTATTTCTCTGCATTGTATGTGACTGTGCTAGCGCTGCTGCCTGTAACTTTATCTTCTCAAAACTGTCAGCTTTATTACTGTCCCTGTTCTTTCTGCTAAAGCCCTTGCAGTGCGGTGCTGCAGGGTGGTCTCTCGCCTATTTAATACTTAATTGATGAGAGAGGTCACATACGTGGTGCCATCATGTCTGAAAGTGATTTTCCCCTCCGGCTACAGTGTACCACGTGCAAAGTACCGTTAGCGGAGGGGGAGGGTAGCGCGGAGGGCCTTTGCCGGCAGTGTTTGTCCATGGCGCAGCCTATTACGGTTACAGCACCGGTACAGGAGCCGCCCTGGGCTTGTTTCGCTCAGGCGTTAACAGCTTTAGTGGGCCAGTTAGCTCCGCAGCCCGCGTTTACTCCGATGGGTTTGTCCCAGCAGTCTGTGGTGTCGTCACCCATGCAGGGGTTCCCACGACAATTGGTGGTACCCCACAGTCTCCCTATTTCCCCGCTCCCGGGTTCTCAGGAGCCAGCGTGGGTTAACTCCCTGACGAGTTCTGTACAGCACTTGTCAGATGTGTTGCAAGGGGAGTCTGTGATGCGGCCTCATAAAAGGCTGGTGGCATCTCTGTCCGCTCCTTATGAGGATGACGAAGGGACATCTGATGATGGGGAGATTCTGGATCCTTACGATCAGGAACCTCTCCATACTAAGGACGCTGATGCTAAGTCCAAAGTATATATTCCTGGACTTATTGGGGCGGTCCGCACAGCCTTGGTGATTGAGGACGAAGTTCCCCCAGCGGCTAAATCTAAGTATGCCTTTTTCAAAGATGTGAAGGGCGATGCCACAGTCTTTCCTCTTTCGGGTCAGTTGGTGGACCATTTAGAGGAGGCGTGGAAACAACCTGGCAAAAGATACCAGCCGCAGAGACGCCTGGCGGTGGCTTATCCGTTCGCGGATAATTATTTTGCTAAGTGGGAATCCCCTCCACAGGTGGATTCTCACGTGACCCGTCTTGTCCGTAGTGCCACATTGCCGATGCCATCCATGTCCTCCCTTAAGGATGCTACGGACCGCAAGGTAGAAATCTGCCTGAAGTCCGCTTATTCCCTTGCAGGGGGGGCAGCACGGCCGGCTATGGCCATTTGCTGGGTTGCCAGAGCGATGGAGCACTGGGCGGATTCATTAGAGGCTTCTTTTGAATCCGACTGTCCGGCCGAACAGGCGGAGTTGATTGGCAATCTCCGTGATTCGGCCACCTACATCAACGAGGCGGCTCTAGACATTAGTACTCTGGTGTCTAGAATTTCTTCAGCAGCGGTAGCTGCTCGTCGCATCTTGTGGCTGCGATCCTGGAAGGCGGACGCAGATTCCAAGAAAGGTCTGGAAGCGTTGCCGTTTACCGGAGAAGTTCTCTTTGGTCCGGATCTGGATAAGATTGTGGCCACGCTGGCGGCAGCCAAATCTACTTGTCTCCCGTCGGCCGCTGCTCCTTCTGGTTCTGGACCATCGTCCTTTCGGTCATCTAGGGCCCAGGGCAGGCCCAAACCACAGTCGTTTCCTCGACAGGCTGGCCCTAAGAAATCGGTCAAGCCCCGGAAACAGGCATGGAGTACCAGACGTCCGGCCCCCAAGCCAGATGACAAGCCTGCGGCCTGACGGTCCGGGCCTCCCTTTGGGGGATCACAGGGTGGGAGGCCGCCTGCTGCAGTTCTCCCGGTGTTGGTCGTTCACTACGACAGACACTTGGGTTCTGGAGGTGGTCTCCCACGGGTACGCCCTCTCCTTCCGGCAAAGACCCCCGGCTCGATTCTTCACTACGGGTCTACCATCAGACCGGAACAAGGCTACGGAGCTGCGGAAGGTATTGCACACTATGCTCCAGGCTGGAGTTATAGTGCCTGTTCCATTCTCCCAGAGGGGCCAGGGTTTCTATTCAAATCTATTTTTGGTACAGAAACCCAATGGGTCATATCGTCCGATTCTCAACCTCAAAGCACTCAACAAGTCTTTGCGGGTCCCGAAGTTTCGGATGGAGACCCTACGGTCCATCATTCTGGCGCTGGAACCTGGGGACTACATGGTGTCATTGGACATACAGGACGCTTACCTGCATGTCCCTATTCTTTTGCGCCATCAAGAGTTCCTTCGGTTTGCAATCCGCAGCGACCACTTCCAGTTTCGGGCGTTACCTTTTGGCCTGGCGACAGCACCACGTGTTTTCACCAAGGTGATGGCGGTCATGGCGGCTTCTCTGCGGCTGCAAGGAGTCCGCATGTTGCCGTACTTGGACGACCTGTTATTGGTGGCAGGATCTCCAGAGCTCCTGTTACACCACTTGGACCTGACCATTGCACTGCTGCAACGGCACGGCTGGCTAATCAACTGGCAGAAGTCCACTCTAATCCCGTCTCGGAGGATTCTGCATCTTGGAGCCTTATTGGACTCGGGACAGCAAAGGATCTTCGTGACGGAGGACAAGATCTCTGCTTTACAGTCAAGGGTGCGCAGTTGTCTGCACAGCCGCCGGGTGTCCTTACACTAGGCGATGAGGTTACTGGGCTCCATGGTTTCGGTGTTCGACATGGTGGAATATGCCCAGTTTCACTCCAGACCTCTGCAGCACCTGATCCTGTCCAAGTGGAATGGGCTGCCTCAGTCTCTGAAGTTCCAGTCGATTGTGCTCACCCCGGAGGTTCGCCTGTCCCTTGCGTGGTGGTTAAAGATGACCCACCTCAACAAGGGACGTCCGTTCTGGGTTCCAAATTGGGTCCTGTTGACAACGGACGCCAGTCTTCGGGGCTGGGGAGCAGTTTCGGGTCCACACTTGTTCCAGGGCAGGTGGACGCCGACAGAAGCAGAGCTTCCAATAAATATCTTGGAACTCCGTGCGGTCTTCAATGCTCTCCTGCAGGCACAGCGGTTTCTCCAGGGTCACCCGGTGCAGGTCCAGTCGGACAATGCTACCACCGTGGCCTACATAAACAGGCAAGGAGGAACTCGCAGTCGGGCGGCTCTCGTAGAGGTCTC
The DNA here is from genome assembly GCA_031769625.1 of Taudactylus pleione. NCBI lineage: Eukaryota > Metazoa > Chordata > Amphibia > Anura > Myobatrachidae > Taudactylus > Taudactylus pleione. The sequence continues at coordinate 636,787 of JAUIMM010000694.1, read as the reverse complement.
TCGGATCCTGGTTTGGGCGGAGCGCAATCTTCCGGCCATATCAGCGGTCTTCATCCCGGGAGTGCTAAATTGGGAGGCGGACTTTCTAAGTCACCAGGATGTTCATCCAGGGGAATGGTCCCTGCACCCGGACGTTTTTCAACTACTGGTGGACTGGTGGGGTCTTCCAGAAATCGACCTCATGGCGTCCCGGCACAACAACAAGTTGCCGGTGTATGGGTCTCGCACAAGAGACGAAGGGGCGTCTCTGGTGGATGCTCTGTCCGTCCGGTGGACGTTCCGGTTCGCATACCTGTTCCCTCCGGTCTCCCTTCTTCCACGGGTAATCCGGAAATTCAAACAGGAAGGAGGGATGCTCCTGTTGATAGCTCCCGCGTGGCCCAGATGGCACTGGTTCTCAGACCTTCAGGGTCTGTCCGTGGACAGTCCTCTGCGGTTGCCGCTACGACCGGACCTTCTGTCTCAGGGTCCTTGCCTTCACCCGGACCTGACTCGGCTGTCTTTGACGGCGTGGCTGTTGAGACGGCCATGCTGAGGTCCCGGGGGTTTTCCAGCTCTGTGGTGCGTACCATGTTACGAGCTCGGAAACCATCTTCCGCGAGGACATACCATCGCGTGTGGCATACGTTCTTCCAGTGGTGTCGACCGAGAGGTTATGCACCGCGGGAGTTTCGTCTGTCTCGGATTCTCGCCTTCCTGCAAGTGGGACTAGATCATGGGCTTCGCCTTGCTTCTTTGAAGGTACAGGTTTCGGCCCTATCTGTCTGGTTTCACCGTAGGATTGCTACAATCCCGGATGTGCGCACCTTTATGCAAGGTGTTCTCCGTATTCAGCCGCCCTTTGTTCCACCTGTGGCGCCTTGGGATTTGGCTGTGGTCCTGAGGGCTCTCCAAGGACCGCCGTTTGAACCACTGAGCTCAGTGGATATTAAATGGCTAACAGCTAAGACTGTTTTCCTTCTGGCCATTGCTTCAGCCAGACGTGTTTCTGAGTTAGGGGCTCTTTCTTGTAGACCCCCTTTCTTGGTTTTTCATGGGAACAGGGCAGTGCTCCGCACTCGGCCCGAGTTTCTTCCCAAAGTTGTTTCCCAGTTTCATGTTAACGAGGAAATAGTTGTTCCGGCCTTTAACTCACCGGGTCTTTCCGTGGGTGAGGCCTCTTTGGATGTTGTGTGGGCCTTAAGGACTTATGTTGACCGCACTTCTTCGTTTAGGAAGTCGGACGCTTTGTTTGTCCTCTATGGCTTCCGTAAAAAGGGTTGGCCTGCTTAAAGCAAACTTTGGCAGCCTGGATCCGTATGGCTATTTCTGAAGCTTATCTTCATGAAGGCCTACCGGTCCCTCCTTCTCTGAAGGCTCATTCCACTAGGTCTGTGGGTCCTTCGTGGGCAGCTCGACGTGGTGCCTCGGCAGTTCAGATCTGCAAGGCTGCTACGTGGTCTTCTGTCCATACCTTCGTGAGGTATTACAGGTTTGTCACCTTCGCCTCTCAGGATGCTTCCTTCGGGCGGCGGATTCTCCTTTCTGCACAGGAGCGTCCCCACCCTTAAAGGATACAGCTTTGGGACATCCCCAAGGTATCCTGTTGAGACCCTATGGACCCTGAAGTAGAAAATATGAGATATGGTAAGAACTTACCCTTGTTATCTCTATTTCTACGAAGTCCATAGGGTTCCACAGGACTCCCGCCCTGTCGCACCTGTGCTGCAGATGGGCTTTGCTCTGGTCACCGGTTTTCCGTCTCCCTCTGATGAGAATGTGATTCTTGTATGTGTCCAGATCTTTGTTCTCTCTCTTCCTTCTCCTCCGGCCTATGGCTTGGTAACTAACTGAGGTGCCTTGGCCTGGGGGCGGGGTATAGGAGGGGGACCTAGTGCATCCTGGGAGGCTGAAAGCTTAACTCTTTGGTGCCCTGCGACTGACGTCACACCTATACCCCAAGGTATCCTGTGGAACCCTATGGACTTCGTAGAAATAGAGATAACAAGGGTAAGTTCTTACCATATCTCATATTTTTTCCTGCCAGTACAGGTATGGACTGTCTGACATGCCTACTTGGATGCTGTCACCGATGTAATCCTCCACCATTCTGTCAATGGTGACAGTACCATATGCAGTGACAGTAGACATGTCAGAAATTGTTGCCAGGTCCTTCAGTCTGGACCAGATGTCCAAACTTGGTCCTGCCTGCCCTGCATCACCGCCAGCGGGTTGCTTAGGATACCTAAGTTTTTTCCTGGCAGCCCCAGTTGCGGGAGAAAATGAAGAAGGAGCTGTTGACGTGTCACGTTCCGCTTCAGCTGATAGTGTGTTCACCAGCAGGTCTTTGCACCTCTGCAGGCTTGTGTCAGCCGGAAAGAGAGACACCACATAGGCTTTAAACCTAGGATCGAGCACGGTGGCCAAAATGTAGTGGTCTGATTTCAACAGATTGACCACCCTGGAATCCTGGCAAAGCGAATGAAGGGCTTCATCCACAAGTCCCACATGCCGAGCGGAATCGCTCCGTCTTAGCTCCTCCTTCACTTTCTCCAGCTGCTTCTGCAAAAGCCTGATGAGGGGAATGACCTGACTCAAGCTGGCAGTGTCTGAACTGACTTCACGTGTGGCAAGTTCGAAGGGCTGGAGAACCTTGCACAACACGGAAATCATTCTCCACTGCGCTTGAGTCAGGTGCATACCCCCTCCTTTGCCTATGTCATAGGTGGATGTATAAGCTTGTATGGCCTTTTGCTGCTCCTCCATCCACTGAAGCATATAGAGGGTTGAGTTCCACCGCGTCACAACCTCTTGCTTCAGGTGATGGCGGGGCAGGTTCAAGAGTGTTTGCTGGCGCTCCAGTCTTCGGCATGCAGTTGCTGAATGGCGAAAGTGGCCAGAAATTTTTCGGGCCACCCAAAGCGTCTCCTGCACGCCCCTGTCGCTTTTCAGAAAATTCTGCACCACCAAGTTTATTGTGTGAGCAAAACATGGGACGTGCTGGAATTTGCCCAGATGTAATGCCCGCACAATATTGGGGGTGTTGTCAGATATCACAAATCCCCAGGAGAGTCTAAGTGGGGTAAGCCACTGGGCGATGATTTCCCTCAGTTTCTCTAAGAGGTTGTCGGCGGTGTGCCTCTTACTGAAACCAGTGATACACAGCGTAGCCTGCCTTGTAACGAGCTGGCGTTTCTGATCTGCTGCTACTGGTGACGCTGCTGCTGTTGCTGCGTAAGGTGATACATCTACCCAGTGGGCTGTCACAGTCATATAGTCCTTAGTCTGCCCTGTTCCACTTGTCCACATGTCCATGGTTAAGTGGACATTGTGTACAACGGCATTTTTCAGGACACTGAGGACACTTTTTCTGACGTTTCTGTACAGTCTCTGTATCGCCTGCCTAGTGAAGTGGAATCTAGACGGGATTTGGAACCGGGGACACACTACCTCCATCAATTGTCTAAATCCCACTGCACTAATGGCGGATACCGGAAGCACGTCTAACACCAACATAGCAGTCAAGGCCTCAGTTATACGTTTTGCTTCAGGATGACTGCTGTCGTACTTCATCCTCCTTGCTAAGGAATGTTGGAGGGTCAATTGTTTAGTAAAAGTAGTGGTGTTCCTACTTCCTCTCTGGGATGATGAACGACTCCCAGCAGCAGCAACAGCAGCAGCGGCAGCAGTAGGCGTAGCAATGCAGGATCCTCCGGAGGAATCCCGGATAGGAGAGTCAGTCATGCCAGTGGCATGGCCTGCAGGACTACTTCCGATCCTGACTAAGGAGGAAATTGACGAGGAGGGAGTTGACGGTGTGGTTTGCGGGTGTTTGGATACAACAGGACAACGGGATTTAGGTGTCCCTGGACTTCTTACGGTCTTAGCCATAGTTTCTGAACTTGACAGTAACTTTTTATGAACGCGCTGCAGGTGCCGTATAAGGGAGGATGTTCCTAGGTGGTTGACGTCCCTACCCCTACTTATTTCACCTTTACATATGGTACATATGGCAAGACAGTTGTTGTCCGAATTTGGATAGAAATATTGCCAGACCAAAGAGGTGGAATGTTTGGTCTTCTGCCCAGGCATGACCGTGATGGGCTTTTTCATCCCACGGACAACAACTGTCTCCCCCGGAGCCTGATTTAAACAAACCACATCACCATCAGAATCCTCCTCGCCAACTTCCTCCTCAGTGCCAGCTACACCAGTATCCTCATCCTATTGTACTTCAACAGTGACATCTTCAATTTGCATATCAGCAAGTGGACTGTGGGTGCTCCTTTCAGCACTTGCAGGGGGCGTGCAAATGGTGGAAAAAGCCACCTCTTCCCATCCAGTGTTGGGAAGGTCAGGCATCGCAACCACCACCACACTTGGACTCTCCTTGGGGATTTGTGATATCTTCTTAGAAAGCACAGTTCTTCGCTGTGCTTTTGCCAGCTTAACTCTTTTGATTTTTTTAGTGGGAGGAGGGCTTCCATCGTCATGAGAAGCTGAACCACTAGTCATGAACATACTAGGGATCGACCTTAGCCGTTCCTTGCCACTCCGTGTCGTAAATGGCATATTGGCAAGTTTACGTTTCTGTTCAGCTGATTTAAATGTTTTTTTCAAGGTCATTTTCCTGAACTTTGTCATTTGGGATTGTATGTGCCCTCTACTATGACATTGGGCATCGGCCTTGGCAGACGACGTTGATGGCATGTTATCGTCTATGTCATTACTAGTGGCAGCAGCTTCAGCACTAGGAGGAAGTGGTTCTTGATCTTTCTCTATTTTATTTTTATCGGAGAAAGTTTGGTCCTCCATTTATGTTATATCGATTTGATATATACGTGCGGCTAAACACAGAAAATATTTTTTTATTTTTGCTGGAGAGTAGTGCACTTTGTGGGTTACACCAGCCTTTAAAAAATGAGCCAGCCGGCTCTTTACTTATGGGACACAGGCGCACGCTTGGCGCTGCTCCTTTGTTGATGCACGTGCGGCTACTGCGCACACAATTCACAAACACAGAAAATATATTTTTTTTTGGTTTGGAGTGTACTTTGGGGGTTACAGCACCCTTTAACGGTCAAGCCAGCCGGCCCTTTACTTATGACACAGGCGCACGCTTGGCACTACTTTGTTGATGCACGTGCGGCTACTGCGCACACAATTCACAAACACAGAAAATATTTTTTTTTTGCTTTGGAGTGTACTTTGGGGGTTACAGCACCCTTTAACGGTCAAGCCAGCCGGCCCTTTACTTATGACACAGGCGCACGCTTGGCACTACTTTGTTGATGCACGTGCGGATACTGCGCACACAATTCACAAACACAGAAAATATATATTTTTTTGGTTTGGACTGGAGTGTACTTTGGGGGTTACAGCACCCTTTAACGGTCAAGCTAGCTGGCCCTTTACTTATGACACAGGCGCACGCTTGGCACTACTTTGTTGATGCACGTGCGGCTACTGCGCACACAATTCACAAACACAGAAAATTATTTTTTTTTTGGTTTGGACTGGAGTGTACTTTGGGGGTTACAGCACCCTTTAATGGTCAAGCCAGCCGGCCCTTTACTTATGACACAGGCGCACGCTTGGCACTACTTTGTTGATGCACGTGCGGCTACTGCGCACACAATTCACAAACACAGAAAATAATTTTTTTTTGGTTTGGACTGGAGTGTACTTTGGGGGTTACAGCACCCTTTAACGGTCAAGCCAGCCGGCCCTTTACTTATGACACAGGCGCACGCTTGGCACTACTTTGTTGATGCACGTGCGGCTACTGCGCACACAATTCACAAACACAGAAAATAAATTTTTTTTGTGTTTGGACTGGAGTGTACTTTGGGGGTTACCGCACCCTTTAATGGTCAAGCCAGCCGGCCCTTTACTTATGACACAGGCGCACGCTTGGCACTACTTTGTTGATGCACGTGCGGCTACTTCGCACACAATTCACAAACACACAAAAAATATTATTTTTTTAGCACTTGGGGGGAGCACCCCTGATGGACAGAGCATCCCCTGGACAACACTACAGCACCCCTTTAGGACTGGGACTCTGCACAGAACTTTGGAGTGGACACAGCCCCTATGGACAACTGACTGCACAACACAGTCCAGCCAGCCCCTATGGACTTTGGAGGAGTGGACACAGCTAGTATGGACAACAGCAGCACAGCACAACACAGCCAGGCCCTATGGACTTTGGAGGAGTGGACACAGCCCCTATAGGTTCCAAAACCCGCGAGACTCGGAAGGCGGGATGATGACGTTTTGCCTCGATTTCAGATCCGAGTCAGGTGGGAAAAGTCGAGCCTGACTCGGATCTGCCTCGGATCGGGGGGGCTCGGGGGGGTTTGGATTTCAGAAATCCGAACCCGCTCCCCCCTAGTATATATACAGTGCAAGGATGGTACATTTATCATACTAAGGGGTATACATGTTGTTTAGAGGCTGTAGACCCAGAATAAACATATTAATATAACCACCCACCACCAAATGGGGAGAATCTTCCAGTTTCAGAAATTGAGGCTGAGGTGAACGCGCTGCCGATGTCTGATGTAGTGAAGCGATTTCTTACTACCACTTCTTCTTAGTCGCACAGCGCTTGCGTCACCGATAGTACACGCATGGAAATGGTCCGTTTCATGGGCGTGTTAGGGCAGTGTCGCCGGCGTGATGTGAATGCGGTTGTGCACACAGATGCTTAGCCGCTGACATAGGGGACCACAGATGGAGAAACTAGTTCTGGATGGTGCGACCAATGATGGCGTCTAAGGATGCAGCAAACAGTATTATCGCGTGTACAGACGCTAAAAGTGGGCCTCTCAGTCCGTGCACTTTCGGACGCACAGATGAACACAGGGGGAGGTCTTCGTTGCGGCATTTGCATAATGTTGCAGACAGGCAACCGCCAATAGGTGCTGCTGCGGGAGCGTCTGCGGGAGCGTCTGCGGCAGCGCCTGCGGGCACCTGCGGATCAGGCCGTTGCTGCTAGTCTTTGTGCTGAGTGCATTCTTCTATACATGGACAGTAACAATTTCCTAGGAGAATATCCGGTTTGTGTTCATGTTTACAACTATGTTATAAGAAGAAATAAGTCGTATAAAGCCGTATTCATAGAATAAGGGACATATTTGGTGGTCTGGTCTTTTATGCGAAAATGAAAATCTCCTTTATGAATTTGTGGGGGAAAAAAAGTCTGTTGTCTGCAAACTGCATCTTTATGTTGTCAACTTTCGTTAGTGAAAATTATCCTCGGAATAATGGCCCTGATTCAGAGCCGGACAGAGCCGCATAGCTGTGAGTGACCATCCACAGCTATAGCGAGTGGCCAGGAAGATGGTCGCGATGGTTAAGACCATCACAACCATCGGGCTTGCGACGAGACCCTTGTGGTAGGGTCTCGTTGCCGCAAGCCCCAGAGAGCTTTCGGCTCTAACAGCCGAAAGCTCTCCCACTGACATCACTTGTTATGTCAGTGGGGCCGGCCCTAAATGGAGGCGTTCACATGGGAACGCCTCCGTTTGGGCAGCCACTCCCCTGGCCCACCCACATAAAGGGGACGTGCTATCACTCAACATCAACAGCACGCCCCCTTTGGCGCGAGACCCATCGCTATCCGGGTCTCGCGCATGCGCACAACAGAGCCGACTCCGTCATGCGCATGCGCTCTGGGCCACCATCGACCCGGTTGCGAGCACTCATCGCTTGCGACCGGGTCTGAATCAGGCCCAATATCTTTAAGCCTCATGGTCGTAGAACTGATGGAGAAAGAATTGTGTGAAAGATCTTCCACTATACTTGTGTTTCTGCGATTTTGGTATTATCTAAGAAAGATAAACAATCGCCGTTAATCCAGAGCACTCAACTACCTGCGGTGCCTGTGGTATGTGTTCATGCCATTTAAATAATAATTAAAAAAATCATATATACTCCGAACTGTATTTCATTCACTGAATGTTAGTTCAAAGGTTTTGCAATCATTTGTCAAGCTGGTCAGGCTCTATACTGACTCTCAAAAACATTAGCAATAATTTGGAACTAACATTCCCTGAATTTGAAATGCATTTTGGTGAGTGGTGACTATGTATGATTTATAAATAAATTATATATATATTAGGGGTGTGCACCGGCCACTTTTCGTGTTTTGAGTTTTGGATCTGGATTGGTTTTGCCAAAACCACCCTTGTGTGTTTTGGGTTCTGGGTTATGTGTTTTGGGTCTGTATTTTTTTGAAAAAAAGCATAAAAACAGCTAAAATCACAGAATTTGTTGGTTTTTCTGCTCCTATGCTATTATTAACCTCAATAACATTAATTTCCACTCATTTTCAGTCTATTCTGAACACCTCACACCTCACAATATTGTTTTTAGTCCAAAAGGTTGCACCGAGGTAGATGGATGACTATGCTAAGCGACACGAGTGGGCGGCACAAACACGTGGCCCATCTAGGAGTGACACTGCAGTGGCAGACAGGATGGCAGTTTGAAAAACTAGGCCCCAAACAGTACATAATGCAAAGAAAAAAAAGAGGTGCAAGATGGAATTGTACTTGGGCCCTCCCACCCACCCTTATGTTGTATAAACAGGACAAGCACACTTTAACAAACCAATCATTTCAGCGCCAGGGTCTGCCACACGACTGTGGCTGAAATGATTGGTTCATTTGGGCCCCCACAAAACAAGCTGGCAATGAATCTGTCCCTGCACAAACTGGCTCTACGGAGGCAAGATGTCGTCCTCATCCTCCTCATTCACCGATTCTTCACCCTCTTCAGGTTGTGTACATCCTCATCCTCACAGAGGCCCTGATTCAGAGCCGGACGCTCTGACAGAGAGCTCGCTCTGAATCAGGGCCGTCCTACTTGTTTTTCAGAGTGGCCCCCTGGCCGCTCGCATAGCTGTGGGTGACCACCCACAGCTATAGCGAGCGGCCAGGAAGATGGTCGCGATGGTCAAGACCATCGTGACCATCGGGCTTGCGATTAGACCCTTGTGGTAGGGTCTCATTGCCGCAAGCCCCAGAGTGCTTTCGGCTCTAACAGAGCTGAAAGCTCTCCCGGCCCCAGAAGGTAGGCATTCCCATGGGACCGCCTCCGTCTGGGCAGCCACGCCCCCGGCCCACCCACCAAAGGGGGCGTGCTGTCACTCAACATCGACAGCACACCCCCTTTGGTACGAGACCCGGAGCAACGGATTGCCCATCGCTATCCAGGTCTCGCGCATGCACACGACAGAGCCGGCTCCATTGTGCGCATGCGCACTGGGCCACCATCGACCCGCTTGTGAGCGCATAGCACTCTCGAGCGGGTCTGAATCAGGCCCAGAGTATTAATTCGTCCCCGCTGGAATCCACCACCACAGGTCCCTCTGTACGTTCTGGAGGCTGGTCTCCCTGGAAGAGTTGATAATTCATTTTTATGAACATCATCTTGTGGAAGCAACCTCCTACACCTTTCGCTGACAAGGTTCCCGGCTGCACTAAACACTCTTTCGGAGTACACACTGGAGGGGGGGCAACTCAGGTAAAGTAGAACCAGTGTGTACAGGGGCCTCCAAATTGCCTCTTTTTCCTGCCAGTACAGGTACGGACTGTCTGATATCCCTACTTGGATGCTGTCACCAATGTAATCTTCCACCATTCTGTCAGTGGTGACAGTATCATACGCAGTGACAGTAGCCATGTCAGAAATTGTTGGCACGTCCTTCAGTCCGGACCAGATATCCAAACCGGCCCTTGACTTATGACATAGGCGCACGCTTGGCGCTGCTACTGTGTTGATGCACGTGTGGCTACAGCGCACACAAGTCACAAACACAGCAAAAAAAGAGGAATTGTTTATTTTTTGTGGAGCGCACTTTGGGGGTTACACCACCCTCTAACAGACTTATGGGACACAGGCGCACGCTTGGTGCTGCTCCTTTGTTGATGCACGTGCAGCTACAGTGCACACAATTCACAAAGATAGAAAAAAAAAGAAGAATTTTTTAATTTTTGTAGAGCGCACTTTGGGGGTTACGCCACCCTTTAACAGACAGACGCACGCTTGGTTCTGCTGCTTTGAGGATGCCCGTACATTGCACACAATTCACAAACACAGAAGAAAATGTTTTATTTTTGTTGGAGTGCACTTTGGGGGTGACACCACCCTTTAACAGACAGATGCACGCTTGCCGCTGCTGCTTTGAGGATGCGCGCACAGTGCACACAGGTCCTAATTCTGAGCGCTCGCAAGCGGGTCAATGTTGGGCCAGTGCGCATGCACATGACGGAGGCGGCTCCGTCATGCGCATGCGCGAGACCCAGATAGCGACGGGCAAGCAGTCGCTCCGGGTCTCGCTACAAAGTGGGCATGCTGTCGATGGTGAGTGACAGCACACCCCCTTTGGTGGGCGTGCTGGGGGCGTGGCTGCCCAGGCGGAGTTGTACCCATGGGAACGCCTACCATCTGGGGCCGACCCCACTGACATCACAAGTGATGTCAGTGGGAGTGCTCTCGGCTCTGATAGAGCCGAAAGCCCTCCAGGGCTTGCGTCAATGAGACCCTACCACAAGGGTCTCGTCGCAAGCCCGATGGTCGTGATGGTCTTGACTATCGCGACCATCTTTTTGGCCACTCACTATAGCTGTAAAAAAAAAGAGAAGGACGGCCCTTATTCAGAGCGAGCGCTCTGTCAGAGCATCCGGCTCTGAATCAGGGCCACAATTCACAAACACAGAAGAAAATATTTTATTTCTGTTGGAGTGCACTTTGGGGTTACACCACCCTTTAACAGACAGATGCACGCTTGGCGCTGCTGCTTTGAGGATGCACGTACAGTGCACACAATTCACAACAGAGAAAAGAAGAATTTTTTATTGTTGTTGGAGTGCACTTTGGGGGTTACACCACCCTTTAATGGACAGACGCGCGCTTGGCACTGCTGCTTTGAGGATGCACATACAGTGCTCACAATTCACAAACACAGAAAAAAAGATATATTTTTTGGAGTGCACTTTGGGGGTTACAGCACCCTTTAACGGACGAGCCAACTGGCCTTTACTTATGACACAGGTGCACGCTTGGCGCTACTTTGTTGATGCACATGCGGCTACTGCGCACACAATTCGCAAACACAGAAAATTATTTTTTTATTTTTGTTTGGAGTGCACTTTGGGGGTTACACCACCCTTTAAGAGATGAGCCAGCCGGCCCTTTACTTATGGGGCACAGGCGCACGCTTGACGCTGCTCCTTTGTTGATGCACGTGCAGCCACAGTGCACACAATTCACCAACACAGAAAATTATTTTTTATTTTGTTTGGAGTGCACTTTGGGGGTTACAGTACCCTTTAACGGTCAAGCCAGCCGGCCCTTTCCTTACGACACAGGCGCACGCTTGGCGCTACTTTGTTGATGCACATGCGGCTACTGTGAACACAATTCACAAACACAGAAAAAAAATAATTAAATTTTTTTGGAGTGCACTTTGGGGGAGCACCCCTGATGCACAGATCACCCCCTGGACAACACTACAGCACCCCTCTAGGACTACAGCCTTTATGGGACACTGCACAACAAAGTCCAGCCAGCCCTTATAGACTTTGGAGTGGACACAGGCCCTATGGACAACTGACTGCACAACACAGCCCAGCCAGCCCCTATGATAGCAGCACAACACAGCCCAGCCAGCCCATATGACAGCAGCACAACACAGCCCAGCCAGCCCCTATGGACAACAGCAGCACAACACAGCCCAGCCAGCCCCTATGACAGCAGCACAACACATCCCAGCCAGCCCCTATGGACAACAGCAGCACAACACAGCCCAGCCAGCCCTAGCTCCCACCCTCCCTCTTCACTGTCCACAGCCGGAGTGAGAAATGGTGCCGACGCGGGGACCTTTTATAGAATCCAAAACCCACGAGACCCGGAAGGCGGGATGATGATGTTTTGTCTCGATTTCAGATCCGAGTCAGGCGGGAAAAGTCGGGTCTGACTCGGATACGACTCGGATCTGGGGGGTTCGGATTTCAGAAATCCGAACCCGCTCATCCCTAATATATATATATTACGTCCAACAATGTCCCGGCACTCACTCGTTGATACTCATCACGCCGGAAAGCTGTCAATGCATCACTAGGCCATTACTAACGCATTTCATCACAGACCGCCACATCGCATCCCTTCACAGCAGGTTTCAAACCCGTCGGAGAGAGGGGAGGTCATGGTGGCACGTGTGACCATGCCAGCTAGGTGGTTAAGTGATACTTACAATTGTGGCATAATTTAGGTTTTACTACGTTTAGTAACATTAATATGTGCACATGTTTATATATATATTTATTTATACACACACACACTAAATAAACATATACAGTAAGAGTGTTTGTTTTTTTATTATCTCTCTTGAATCATAAAGTTATTACTAAGGTGTTGGTGTTTTTTGTTAAAACATTATCTGTTCTTTATTTTCCTTCCACAGTATACAGAATGCAGTCCCCAGGTCCCCCGTATGTACTTTATACTAGGGGTGAGCGGGTTCGGATTTCTGAAATCCGAACCCCCCCGAGCCCCCCCGATCCGAGTCCGATCCGAGTCAGGCTCGACTTTTCCCGCCTGACTCGGATCTGAAATCGAGGCAAAACGTCATCATCCCGCCTTCCGAGTCTCGCGGGTTTTGGATCCTATATAAGGTACCCGCGTCGGCGCCATTTTCTCACTCGGCTGTGGACAGTGAAGAGGGAGGGTGGGAGTTAGGGCTGTGTAGTGTAGTGTAGTGTAGTGTAGTGTAGTGCTGCTGTTGTCCACTACTTCAAAGTCCATAGGGGCTGGCTGTGTTGTGCTGTGCTGCTGTTGTTAATAGGGGCTGTGTCCACTACTTCAAAGTCCATAGGGGCTGGCTGGACTGTGTTGTGCAGTCAGTTCTCCATAGGGGCTGTGTCCACTCCAAAGTCCTGTGCAGTGTCCCAGACCTAAAGGGGTGCTGTAGTGTTGTCCAGGGGGTGCTCTGTCCATCAGGGGTGCTCCCCCCAAGTGCTAAAAAAATAATATATTTTCTGTGTTTGTGAATTGTGTGCGCAGTAGCCGCACGTGCATCAACAAAGTAGTGCCAAGCGTGCGCCTGTGTCATAAGTAAAGGGCCGGCTGGCTTGACCGTTAAAGGGTGCTGTAACCCCCGAAAGTACACTCCAGTCCAAACCAAAAAAAAATTATTTTCTGTGTTTGTGAATTGTGTGCGCAGTAGCCGCACGTGCATCAACAAAGTAGTGCCAAGCGTGCGCCTGTGTCATAAGTAAAGGGCCAGCTGGCTTGACCATTAAGGGTGCTGTAACCCCCGAAAGTACACTCCAGTCCAAACCAAAAAAAAAATTATTTTCTGTGTTTGTGAATTGTGTGCGCAGTAGCCGCACGTGCATCAACAAAGTAGTGCCAAGCGTGCGCCTGTGTCATAAGTAAAGGGCCGGCTGGCTTGACCGTTAAGGGTGCTGTAACCCCCGAAAGTACACTCCAGTCCAAACCAAAAAAAAAATTATTTTCTGTGTTTGTGAATTGTGTGCGCAGTAGCCGCACGTGCATCAACAAAGTAGTGCCAAGCGTGCGCCTGTGTCATAAGTAAAGGGCCGGCTGGCTTGACCGTTAAGGGTGCTGTAACCCCCGAAAGTACACTCCAGTCCAAACCAAAAAAAAAATTATTTTCTGTGTTTGTGAATTGTGTGCGCAGTAGCCGCACATGCATCAACAAAGTAGTGCCAAGCGTGCGCCTGTGTCATAAGTAAAGGGCCGGCTGGCTTGACCGTTAAGGGTGCTGTAACCCCCGAAAGTACACTCCAGTCCAAACCAAAAAAAAAATTATTTTCTGTGTTTGTGAATTGTGTGCGCAGTAGCCGCACGTGCATCAACAAAGTAGTGCCAAGCGTGCGCCTGTGTCATAAGTAAAGGGCCGGCTGGCTTGACCGTTAAAGGGTGCTGTAACCCCCAAAGTACACTCCAGTCCAAACCAAAAAAAAAATTATTTTCTGTGTTTGTGAATTGTGTGCGCAGTAGCCGCACGTGCATCAACAAAGTAGTGCCAAGCGTGCGCCTGTGTCATAAGTAAAGGGCCGGCTGGCTTGACCGTTAAAGGGTGCTGTAACCCCCGAAAGTACACTCCAGTCCAAACCAAAAAAAAATTATTTTCTGTGTTTGTGAATTGTGTGCGCAGTAGCCGCACGTGCATCAACAAAGTAGTGCCAAGCGTGCGCCTGTGTCATAAGTAAAGGGCCGGCTGGCTTGACCGTTAAAGGGTGCTGTAACCCCCAAAGTACACTCCAGTCCAAACCAAAAAAAAAATTATTTTCTGTGTTTGTGAATTGTGTGCGCAGTAGCCGCACGTGCATCAACAAAGTAGTGCCAAGCGTGCGCCTGTGTCATAAGTAAAGGGCCGGCTGGCTTGACCGTTAAAGGGTGCTGTAACCCCCGAAAGTACACTCCAGTCCAAACCAAAAAAAAATTATTTTCTGTGTTTGTGAATTGTGTGCGCAGTAGCAGCACGTGCATCAACAAAGTAGTGCTAAGCGTGCGCCTGTGTCATAAGTAAAGGGCTGGCTGGCTTGACCGTTAAGGGTGCTGTAACCCCCGAAAGTACACTCCAGTCCAAACCAAAAAAAAAATTATTTTCTGTGTTTGTGAATTGTGTGCGCAGTAGCCGCACGTGCATCAACAAAGTAGTGCCAAGCGTGCGCCTGTGTCATAAGTAAAGGGCCGGCTGGCTTGACCGTTAAGGGTGCTGTAACCCCCGAAAGTACACTCCAGTCCAAACCTAAAAAAAAATTATTTTCTGTGTTTGTGAATTGTGTGCGCAGTAGCCGCACGTGCATCAACAAAGTAGTGCCAAGCGTGCGCCTGTGTCATAAGTAAAGGGCCGGCTGGCTTGACCGTTAAAGGGTGCTGTAACCCCCGAAAGTACACTCCAGTCCAAACCAAAAAAAAAATTATTTTCTGTGTTTGTGAATTGTGTGCACTGTGGCTGCACGTGCATCAACAAAGGAGCAGCGCCAAGCGTGCGCCTGTGTCCCATAAGTAAAGAGCCGGCTGGCTCATTTCTTAAAGGGTGGTGTAACCCACAAAGTGCACTACTCTCCAGCAAAAATAAAATAATATTTTCTGTGTTTGTGTGCGCTTTAGCCGCATGTATATATATCAATATAACATAAATGGAGGACCAAACTTTCTCCGATAAAAATAAAATAGGGAAAGATCAAGAACCTCTTCCTCCTAGTGCTGTTGCTGCTGCTGGGAGTTGTTCATCATCCCAGAGAGGAAGTAGGAACATCACTACTTTTACTAAACAATTGACCCTCCAACAGTCCCTAGCGATGAGGATGAAGTACGACAGCAGTCATCCTGAAGCAAAACGTATAACTGAGGCCTTGACTGCTATGTTGGTGTTAGACGTGCGTCCGGTATCCGACATTAGTGCAGTGGGATTTAGACAATTGATGGAGGTAGTGTGTCCTCGGTTCCAAATCCCGTCTAGATTCCACCTGCATCCTCAAAGCAGCAGCGACAAGCATGCGTCTGTCTGTTAAAGGGTGGTGACACCCTCAAAGTGTGCTACACAAACAATTAAAATATTGTTCTTTTTTTTTCTGTCTTTGTGAATTGTGTGGGCTGTAGCCGCACCTGCATCCTTAAAGCAGCAGCGACAAGCGTGCGTCTGTCTGTTAAAGGGTGGTGACACCCTCAAAGTGTGCTACACAAACAATTAAAATATTGTTCTTTTTTCTATCTTTGTGAATTGTGTGGGCTGTAGCCGCACCTGCATCCTTAAAGCAGCAGCGACAAGCGTGCGTCTGTCTGTTAAAGGGTGGTGACACCCTCAAAGTGTGCTACACAAACAATTAAAATATTGTTCTTTTTTCTGTCTTTGTGAATTGTGTGGGCTGTAGCCGCACCTGCATCCTTAAAGCAGCAGCGACAAGCGTGCGTCTGTCTGTTAAAGGGTGGTGACACCCTCAAAGTGTGCTACACAAACAATTAAAATATTGTTCTTTTTTCTGTGTTTGTGAATTGTGTGCGCAGTAGCCGCACGTGCATCAACAAAGTAGTGCCAAGCGTGCGCCTGTGTCATAAGTAAAGGGCCGGCTGGCTTGACCGTTAAAGGGTGCTGTAACCCCCAAAGTACACTCCAGTCCAAACCAAAAAAAAAATTATTTTCTGTGTTTGTGAATTGTGTGCGCAGTAGCCGCACGTGCATCAACAAAGTAGTGCCAAGCGTGCGCCTGTGTCATAAGTAAAGGGCCGGCTGGCTTGACCGTTAAAGGGTGCTGTAACCCCCGAAAGTACACTCCAGTCCAAACCAAAAAAAAATTATTTTCTGTGTTTGTGAATTGTGTGCGCAGTAGCCGCACGTGCATCAACAAAGTAGTGCCAAGCGTGCGCCTGTGTCATAAGTAAAGGGCCGGCTGGCTTGACCGTTAAAGGGTGCTGTAACCCCCAAAGTACACTCCAGTCCAAACCAAAAAAAAAATTATTTTCTGTGTTTGTGAATTGTGTGCGCAGTAGCCGCACGTGCATCAACAAAGTAGTGCCAAGCGTGCGCCTGTGTCATAAGTAAAGGGCCGGCTGGCTTGACCGTTAAAGGGTGCTGTAACCCCCAAAAGTACACTCCAGTCCAAACCAAAAAAAAATTATTTTCTGTGTTTGTGAATTGTGTGCGCAGTAGCAGCACGTGCATCAACAAAGTAGTGCTAAGCGTGCGCCTGTGTCATAAGTAAAGGGCTGGCTGGCTTGACCGTTAAGGGTGCTGTAACCCCCGAAAGTACACTCCAGTCCAAACCAAAAAAAAAATTATTTTCTGTGTTTGTGAATTGTGTGCGCAGTAGCCGCACGTGCATCAACAAAGTAGTGCCAAGCGTGCGCCTGTGTCATAAGTAAAGGGCCGGCTGGCTTGACCGTTAAGGGTGCTGTAACCCCCGAAAGTACACTCCAGTCCAAACCTAAAAAAAAATTATTTTCTGTGTTTGTGAATTGTGTGCGCAGTAGCCGCACGTGCATCAACAAAGTAGTGCCAAGCGTGCGCCTGTGTCATAAGTAAAGGGCCGGCTGGCTTGACCGTTAAAGGGTGCTGTAACCCCCGAAAGTACACTCCAGTCCAAACCAAAAAAAAAATTATTTTCTGTGTTTGTGAATTGTGTGCACTGTGGCTGCACGTGCATTAACAAAGGAGCAGCGCCAAGCGTGCGCCTGTGTCCCATAAGTAAAGAGCCGGCTGGCTCATTTCTTAAAGGGTGGTGTAACCCACAAAGTGCACTACTCTCCAGCAAAAATAAAATAATATTTTCTGTGTTTGTGTGCGCTTTAGCCGCATGTATATATATCAATATAACATAAATGGAGGACCAAACTTTCTCCGATAAAAATAAAATAGGGAAAGATCAAGAACCTCTTCCTCCTAGTGCTGTTGCTGCTGCTGGGAGTTGTTCATCATCCCAGAGAGGAAGTAGGAACATCACTACTTTTACTAAACAATTGACCCTCCAACAGTCCCTAGCGATGAGGATGAAGTACGACAGCAGTCATCCTGAAGCAAAACGTATAACTGAGGCCTTGACTGCTATGTTGGTGTTAGACGTGCGTCCGGTATCCGACATTAGTGCAGTGGGATTTAGACAATTGATGGAGGTAGTGTGTCCTCGGTTCCAAATCCCGTCTAGATTCCACCTGCATCCTCAAAGCAGCAGCGACAAGCATGCGTCTGTCTGTTAAAGGGTGGTGACACCCTCAAAGTGTGCTACACAAACAATTAAAATATTGTTCTTTTTTTTTCTGTCTTTGTGAATTGTGTGGGCTGTAGCCGCACCTGCATCCTTAAAGCAGCAGCGACAAGCGTGTGTCTGTCTGTTAAAGGGTGGTGACACCCTCAAAGTGTGCTACACAAACAATTAAAATATTGTTCTTTTTTCTATCTTTGTGAATTGTGTGGGCTGTAGCCGCACCTGCATCCTTAAAGCAGCAGCGACAAGCGTGCGTCTGTCTGTTAAAGGGTGGTGACACCCTCAAAGTGTGCTACACAAACAATTAAAATATTGTTCTTTTTTCTGTCTTTGTGAATTGTGTGGGCTGTAGCCGCACCTGCATCCTTAAAGCAGCAGCGACAAGCGTGCGTCTGTCTGTTAAAGGGTGGTGACACCCTCAAAGTGTGCTACACAAACAATTAAAATATTGTTCTTTTTTTTTTGGTCTTTGTGAAATGTGTGGGCTGTAGCCGCACCTGCATCCTTAAAGCAGCAGCGACAAGCGTGCGTCTGTCTGTTAAAGGGTGGTGACACCCTCAAAGTGTTCTACACAAACAATTAAAATATTGTTCTTTTTTTTCGGTCTTTGTGAAATGTGTGGGCTGTAGCCGCACCTGCATCCTTAAAGCAGCAGCGACAAGCGTGCGTCTGTCTGTTAAAGGGTGGTGTAACTCTCAAAGTGTTCCAAAAAATAAAAAACTATTTTTTTAATGTGTTTGTGACTTGTGTGCGATGTAGCCACACTTGCATCCTCAAAGCAGCAGCGACAAGCGTGCGTCTGTCTGTTAAAGGGTGGTGACACCCTCAAAGTGTGCTACAGAAACAATTAAAATATTGTTCTTTTTTTTTCTGTCTATGTGAATTGTGTGGGCTGTAGCCGCACCTGCATCCTTAAAGCAGCAGCGACAAGCATGCGTCTGTCTGTTAAAGGGTGATGACACCTCAAAGTGTTCTACACAAACAATTAAAATATTGTTCTTTTTTTTTTCGGTCTTTGTGAAATGTGTGGGCTGTAGCCGCACCTGCATCCTTAAAGCAGCAGCGACAAGCGTGTGTCTGTCTGTTAAAGGGTGGTGACACCTCAAAGTGTTCTACACAAACAATTAAAATATTCTTCTTCTTTTTTCTGTCTTTGTGAATTGTGTGGGCTGTAGCCGCACTTGCATCCTCAAAGCAGCAGCGACAAGCATGCGTCTGTCTGTTAAAGGGTGGTGTAACCCTCAAAGTGTGCTCCACAAACAATAAAAATATTCTTTTTTTTTTTCTGTCTTTGTGAATTGTGTGGGCTGTAGCCGCATTTGAATCCTCAAAGCAGCAGTGACAAGCGTGCGTCTGTCTGTTAAAGGATTACATCGGTGACAGCATCCAAGTAGGCATATCAGACAGTCCGTACCTGTACTGGCAGGAAAAAGAAGCAATTTGGAGGTCCCTGTACAAACTGGCTCTATTTTACCTGAGTTGCCCCCCCTCCAGTGTGTACTCCGAAAGAGTGTTTAGTGCAGCCGGGAACCTTGTCAGCGAAAGGCGTAGGAGGTTGCTTCCACAAAATGTGGAGAAGATGATGTTCATAAAATGAATTATCAACTCTTCCAGGGAGACCAGCCTCCAGAACGTACAGAGGGACCTGTGGTTCCAGCAGGGACGAATTAATACTCTGTGAGGATGAGGATGTACACACTGAAGAGGGTGAGGAGTCGGTGGATGAGGAGGATGAGGATGACATCTTGCCTCCGTAGAGCCAGTTTGTGCAGGGACACATTAATTGCCAGCTTGTTTTGTGGGGGCCCAAACGAACCAATCATTTCAGCCACAGTTGTGTGGCAGACCCTGGCGCTGAAATGATTGATTTGTTAAAGTGTGCATGTCCTGTTTATACAACATAAGGGTGGGTGGGAGGGCCCAAGGACAATTCCATCTTGCACTTCTTTTTTTTCTTTGCATTATGTACAGTTTGGGGCCTAGTTTTTCTAACTGCCATCCTGTCTGCCACTGCAGTGTCACTCCTAGATGGGTCACGTGTTTGTGCCGCCCACTCGTGTCGCTTAGCATAGTCATCCAGCTACCTCGGTGCAACCTTTTGGACATGAAAACACTATTGTGAGGTGTGAGGTGTTCAGAATAGACTGGAAATGAGTGGAAATTAAGGTTATGGAGGTTAATAATAGCATAGGAGCAGAGAAACCAACAAATTCTGTGATTTTAGCTGTTTTTATGCTTTTTTTAAAAAAAATACAGATCCAAAACACAAAACCCAGAACCCAAAACACGGAAGGGTGGTTTTGGCAAAACCAATCCAGATCCAAAACACGAAGAAAGATCCAGATCCAAAACCAAAACACAAAACACGAAAAGTGGCCGGTGCACACCCCTACTTTATACATATCTCTATCTCTGATAAAGTGACCTTTGATGCGTGCTCCCCCGGGGGCGTTGACGCCGTGGGTGGAGCCACAGGGAAGCACATCAGGCGATTGCCGCTGCCACTACAGCAATCACCTGATGTGCTTCCCCGTGGTTCCACCCACGGCGTCTACGTTATGGCGGAGCGAGTAACTCCCGTCCAGCCCTGCCAGAAAATCACACAGCAGCCCTGCCTGTATCGTTTGCTCCTCTACTACACGTCCCTCCTTGGAGCCGATAATTAACAGTGAAATGTTGTAGCTTGTAAATAAAATTTAAGCCCAGGCATATTTCACTGTAATAATTAAATGCATTGTTATTTTCTGTGAAACATTTTCTTTCATTAAATGACCTCCAATTGTTCGGTTATTAGTCAGATTTTTTTCTTTTGCTACAATTTTAGTAGCTCTTCAGGTGGTTTCATGTAAAGCAGCTCACACCTCAATTAAGGTAGGCGACCACGGATCTAGATTCTACGTTCTCTTTGGTAAGGAGCTTTCTTCTCTCTACGCTGTGGAGATTTGGGCACCTGACAAAGAAATAACGAATGATGATGGGAATTAAAAAAAAGACCCCCACTCTGAGATTTACTGGTCAGTATGTAGCTCAGCTTCAGCAGAAGAGGCCATGGGAGGGAGACAGGAGGCACTGCAGCTGCTACGATTATTGCATGTAATCATTATTAGAAGAGAGGAAGTAAGTGTAGCAGGTACCAAGCTGAACTATATTGTAGCAACTGGGGAAGAATGGTTTGTACAGGGATGTATCTTTGCTACCCACATGTTACAGTCACCTGGGGTGGAGACATTGGGCCTGATTCAAAACGGATTGCAATTGCGATGACGCATATAGTTGGCCGATGGTTGCTAACTGTGCATGCGTATGCATCGCTCTGCGATCGCCCACGCACACACAAACACATCTCACAGCGAGTGACGGTTGTGGGTGGTGACAGGGAGGGGGGTCGGCTAAACATAGGCGTGCCAGTGCATTTGAACGCTGTTGCAGGGACATGCATAAATTAGTCACTGCGATGCCATACACAGCCTGAGGACTCCTAGCGTGCAATTTCTGAGTAAGGTCTGACCTTGTACAAGTGTGTGTGAGGCTGCAATTGTAATCGATGTTACTGATGGTTTTGCAGTCTTGCTAAGGATTACGGATGTGTGTAAGGTGGGCGTCCTTGTGTAGTGCTGCGATGGCATAGTGGATGCAATGGAGACTGCATATATAATTGCTATGTCATTCGGAGTTGTGATCCTTGCTGAATCGGGCCCATAGTCCCTGATACTTGTCTAAGAATTTGTTCCAGCGGTACACCAAGGCAAATACCCCTGCATAGAAGAAAATCAGTGTCACACGCAGGGGCATTCTAAGAGAGGGGGGGCCCATGTTCATTCCCCATCCGGGGCCCCCTCCTCTCTCCCCGGCAGCAGACTGATGCATCTGATCGCCGACCGCAGCATCACTAGAGTGTGCCCAGAGTCTACTGCACATGCGTAGGTCGCCGGGGAAATGGCACGGCCGCCATTTTCCCAGCAATTTCCTCACTGCGCATGAGCAAAATGCCAGAAAAATGCCATTTTTGTGCAGGACCGAGACACCCAACGTGGGACCTCAGAGTATTAGATAATATGGGTGCAGGGTGTGCACCCATTATAGATACGCCCCTGGTCACATGCCTGACGCCTCGTACATTGTTAAGTCATTGTCTAGCGTTGGGACCCTTAATCCAGATTAATGATGTAATCTGGTCACAATGTCTGTTCTGACTTCTCTGTATCTTAAGTTCACACCCATCAAGCGATGAGCTTAGCTCTGTACAGACTATGGGCCATATCCTATTATCGTGCAAAAAAATACTTATCAGACCATCCCATTTGCCGCGGTTTTCGCACCTGTGAATTCTCCAGAGACAAAAGCCGTGAAAAATTTCCACCACCTCTGACCAGGTGATAAATTGTGCAAAATCCCTATTTTTGGCTAGGAATGTCAGGACTTGGTGATGAGCCACTTGGATACACCCCTTCAGAGCCGGATTATAGGAGGGGCGAATGGGGCGGTCGTCCAGAGGCCCCTACACTGCCGCAAATACCGACCAGAACCTGGCCACTCTGGACTGTCCCTGGCCAGTTCCCAGCAGCATAAAAAACACAGCACAGTGAGCACCCAGTCACTGACACTAACGTACATCACGGGAAGCCCCGCCCCCCTCTCTGTCATAATGCTGCAATTTGTGAGTGCATGGGTAGGGGGCGGGGCCAAATGTCGTGGAGTGCCCGCCCCATCCATCAGAGAGCTGATGCTGCAGCTGAAACAGGTAATGTGTGCACGTTCTTTCTCTCCTTCCTCCCTCCCTCCCCCTCTTCCTCTGTCTTGATCTGTCTCCCTCCCCCATCCACCTGTCTCACTACCCCCTCTCTCTCTCTCCCATTCTCCATTCCTCTCTCTCCCCTTACTCCCTCTCACTCCCTGTCCCTCCCTCCCTCCGCCCCCTCTCTCGTCCCCATCCCTCTCTCTGTCTCTCTCCCTTCCTCTCTCTGTCTATACTGTATATATATGGAATGTACATATATATATATTAGGGGTGAGCGGGTTCGGATTTCTGAAATCCGAACCCCCCCGAGCCCCCCCGATCCGAGGCCAATCCGAGTGAGGCTCGACTTTTCCCGCCTGACTCGGATCTGAAATCGAGGCAAAACGTCATCATCCCGCCTTCCGGGTCTCGCGGGTTTTGGATCCTATATAAGGTACCCGCGTCAGCGCCATTTTCTCACTCGGCTGTGGACAGTGAAGAGGGAGGGTGGGAGTTAGGGCTGGCTGGGCTGTGTAGTGTAGTGCAGTGTTGTGCTGTGCTGCACTGTGCTGCTGTTGTCCATAGGGGCTGTGTCCACTACTTCAAAGTCCATAGGGGCTGGCTGGACTGTGTTGTGCAGTCAGTTGTCCATAGGGGCTGTGTCCATTCCAAAGTCCTGTGCAGTGTCCCAGTCCTAAAGGGGTGCTGTAGTGTTGTCCAGGGGGTGCTCTGTCCATCAGGGGTGCTCCCCCCAAGTGCTAAAAAAAAAAATTTTTTTCTATGTTTGTGAATTGTGTGCACTGTGGCTGCACGTGAATCAACAAAGGAGCAGCGCTAAGCATGCGCCTGTGTCCCATAAGTAAAAGGCCGGCTGGCTTGTCCGTTAAAGGGTGCTGTAACCCCCAAAGGGCACTCCAAACAAAATAAAAAAAAATATTTTTTTATGCTTGTGAATTGTGTGCGCAGTAGCCGCACGTGCATCAACAAAGTAGTGCCAAGCGTGCGCCTGTGTCCCATAAATAAACGGCCAGCTGGATTGACCGCTAAAGGGTGCTGTAACCCCCAAAGGGCACTCCAAACAAAATAAAAATATATATTTTTTTGTGTTTGTGAATTGTGTGCGCAGTAGCCGCACGTGCATCAACAAAGTAGTGCCAAGCGTGCGCCTGTGTCCCATAAATAAACGGCCAGCTGGATTGACCGCTAAAGGGTGCTGTAACCCCCAAAGGGCACTCCAAACAAAATAAAAATATATATTTTTTTGTGTTTGTGAATTGTGTGCGCAGTAGCCGCACGTGCATCAACAAAGTAGTGCCAAGCGTGCGCCTGTGTCCCATAAGTAAAAGGCCGGCTGGCTAGTCCGTTAAAGGGTGCTGTAACCCCCAAAGGGCACTCCAAACAAAATAAAAATATATATTTTTTTATGCTTGTGAATTATGTGCGCAGTAGCCGCACGTGCATCAACAAAGTAGTGCCAAGCGTGCGCCTGTGTCCCATAAATTAAGGGCCAGCTGGATTGACTGCTAAAGGGTGCTGTAACCCCCAAAGGGCACTCCAAACAAAATAAAAAAATATATTTTTTTGTGTTTGTGAATTGTGTGCGCAGTAGCCGCACATGCATCAACAAAGTAGTGCCAAGCGTGCGCCTGTGTCCCATAAGTAAAAGGCCGGCTGGCTAGTCCATTAAAGGGTGCTGTAACCCCCAAAGGGCACTCCAAACAAAATCAAAAAATATATTTTTTTGTGTTTGTGAATTATGTGCGCAGTAGCCGCACGTGCATCAACAAAGTAGTGCCAAGCGTGCGCCTGTGTCCCATAAATAAAGGGCTGGTTGGATTGACCATTAAAGGGTGCTGTAACCCCCAAAGGGCACTCCAAACAAAATAAAAAAACATTTTCTGTGTTTGTGAATTGTGTGCACTGTGACTGCACGTGCATTAATGAAGGAGCAGCGCCAAGCGTGCGCCTGTGTCCCATAAGTAAAAGGCCGGCTGGCTTGTCCATTAAAGGGTGCTGTAACCCCCAAAGGGCACTCCAAACAAAATAAAAAAAAAATGTTTTTGTGTTTGTGAATTGTGTGCGCAGTAGCCGCACGTGCATCAACAAAGTAGTGCCAAGCGTGCGCCTGTGTCATAAGTAAAGGGCCGGCTGGCTTGTCCATTAAAGGGTGCTGTAACCCCCAAAGTAGACTCCAAACAAAATAAAAAAATATTTTCTGTGTTTGTGAATTGTATGCGCAGTAGCCGCACGTGCATCAACAAAGTAGTGCCAAGCATGCGCCTGTGTCCCATAAATAAAGGGCCAGCTGGATTGACCGCTAAAGGGTGCTGTAATCCCCAAAGGGCACTCCAAACAAAATAAAAAAAAATTCTGTGTTTGTGAATTGTGTGCACTGTGGCTGCACGTGCATCAACGAAGGAGCAGTGCCAAGCGTGCGCCTGTGTCCCATAAGTAAAAGGCCGGCTGGCTTGTCCGTTAAAGGGTGCTGTAACCCCCAAAGGGCACTCCAAACAAAATAAAAATATATATTTTTTTGTGTTTGTGAATTGTGTGCGCAGTAGCCGCACGTGCATCAACAAAGTAGTGCCAAGCGTGCGGCTGTGTCATAAGTAAAGGGCCGGCTGGCTTGACCGTTAAAGGGTGCTGTAACCCCCAAAGGGCACTCCAAACAAAATAAAAATATATTTTTTTTTGTGTTTGTGAATTGTGTGCGCAGTAGCCGCACGTGCATCAACAAAGTAGTGCCAAGCGTGCACCTGTGTCCCATAAAGAAAGGGCCGGCTGGATTGACCGCTAAAGGGTGCTGTAACTCCCAAAGGGCACTCCAAACAAAATTAAAAATACATTTCTGTGTTTGTGAATTGTGTGCACTGTGGCTGCACGTGTATCAACGAAGGAGCAGCGCCAAGCGTGCGCCTGTGTCCCATAAGTAAAAGGCCAGCTGGCTTGTCCGTTAAAGGGTGCTGTAACCCCCAAAGGGCACTCCAAACAAAATAAAAAAATATATTTTTTTGTGTTTGTGAATTGTGTGCGCAGTAGCCGCACGTGCATCAACAAAGTAGTGGCAAGCGTGTGCCTGTGTCATAAGTAAAGGGCCAGCTGGCTTGACCATTAAAGGGTGCTGTAACCCCCAAAGGGCACTCCAAACAAAATAAAAAAATATATTTTTTTGTGTTTGTGAATTGTGTGCGCAGTAGCCACACGTGCATCAACAAAGTAGTGCCAAGCGTGCGCCTGTGTCCCATAAAGAAAGGGCCTGCTGGATTGACTGCTAAAGGGTGCTGTAACCCCCAAAGGGCACTCCAAACAAAATTAAAAATAAATTTCTGTGTTTGTGAATTGTGTGCACTGTGGCTGCACGTGCATCAACAATGGAGCAGCGCCAAGCGTGCGCCTGTGTCCCATAAGTAATGGGCCAGCTGGCTCATTTCTTAAAGGGTGGTGTAACCCACAAAGTGCACTAGTCTCCAACAAAAATAAAAATAAAAATTTCTGTGTTTGTGTGCGCCTTAGCCGCACGTATATATCAAATCAATATAACATAAATGGAGGACCAAACTTTCTCCGATAAAAATAAAATAGGGAAAGATCAAGAACCACTTTCTCCTATTGCTGAAGCTGCTGCCACTAGTCATGACAGATGATAACATGCCATCAACGTCGTCTGCCAAAGCCGATGCCCAATGTCATAGTAAAGGGCACATACAATCCCAAATGGCAAAGTTCAGGAAAATGACCTTGAATAAAACATTTAAATCATCTGAAGAGAAACGTAAACTTGCCATTATGCCATTTACGACACGTTCATGACTAGTAGTTCAGCTTCACATAACGATGGAAGCCCTCCTCCCGCTAAAAAAATCAAAAGAGTTAAGCTGGCAAAAGCACAGCGAAGAACTGTGCGTTCTAAGAAGATATCACAAATCCCCAAGGAGAGTCCAAGTGTGGTGGTGGTTGCAATGCCTGACCTTCCCAGCACTGGATGGGAAGAGGTGGCTCTTTCCACCATTTGCACGCCCCCTGCAAGTGCTGAAAGGAGCACCCACAGTCCACTTGCTGATATGCAAATTGAAGATGTCATTGTTGAAGTACAACAGGATGAGGATACTGGTGTAGCTGGCGCTGAGGAGGAAGTTGGCGAGGAGGATTCTGATGGTGATGTGGTTTGTTTAAATCAGGCTCCGGGGGAGACAGTTGTTGTCCGTGGGATGAAAAAGCCCATCACGGTCATGCCTGGGCAGAAGACCAAACATTCCACCTCTTTGGTCTGGCAATATTTCTATCCAAATCCGGACAACAACTGTCTTGCCATATGTACCATATGTAAAGGTGAAATAAGTAGGGGTAGGGACGTTAACCACCTAGGAACATCCTCCCTTATACGGCACCTGCAGCGCGTTCATAAAAAGTTACTGTCAAGTTCAGAAACTTTGGCTAAGACCGTAAGCAGTCCATGGACACCTAAATCCCGTTGTCCTGTTGTATCCAAGCGCCTGCAAACCACACCGTCAACTCCCTCCTCGTCAATTTCCTCCTTAGTCAGGATCGGAAGTAGTCCTGCAGGCCATGTCACTGGCATGACTGACTCTCCTATACGGGATTCCTCCGGAGGATCCTGCATTGCTACGCCTCCTGCTGCCGCTGCTGCTGTTGCTGCTGCTGGGAGTCGTCATCATCCCAGAGAGGAAGTAGGAACACCACTACTTTTACTAAACAATTGACCCTCCAACAGTCCTTTAAGTATGACAGCAGTCATCCTGAAGCAAAATGTATAACTGAGGCCTTGACTGCTATGTTGTTGTTAGACGTGCGTCCGGTATCCGCCATTAGTGCAGTGGGATTTAGACAATTGATGGAGGTAGTGTGTCCCAGGTTCCAAATCCCATCTAGATTCCACTTCACTAGGCAGGCGATACCAAGACTGTACAGAAACGTCAGAAAAAGTGTCCTCAGTGTCCTGAAAAATGCCGTTGTACCCAATGTCCACTTAACCATGGACATGTGGACAAGTGGAACAGGGCAGACTAAGGACTATATGACTGTGACAGCCCACTGGGTAGATGTATCACCTTACGCAGCAACAGCAGCAGCGTCACTAGTAGCAGCATCTCAGAAATGCCAGCTCGTTCCAAGGCAGGCTACGCTGTGTATCACCGGTTTCAGTAAGAGGCACACCGCCGACAACCTCTTAGAGAAACTGAGGGAAATCATCGCCCAGTGGCTTACCCCACTTAGACTCTCCTGGGGATTTGTGATATCTGACAACCCCACCAATTTTGTGCGGGCATTACATCTGGGCAAATTCCAGCACGTCCCATGTTTTGCTCACACAATAAACTTGGTGGTGCAGAATTTTCTGAAAAGCGACAGGGACGTGCAGGAGACGCTCTGGGTGGCCCGAAAAATTTCTGGCCACTTTCGCCATTCAGCGACTGCGTGCCGAAGACTGGAGCACCAGCAAACACTCTTGAACCTGCCCCGCCATCACCTGAAGCAAGAGGTTGTGACGTGGTGGAACTCAGCCCTCTATATGCTTCAGAGGCTGGAGGAGCAGCAAAAGGCCATTCAAGCCTATACATCCACCTATGACATAGGCAAAGGAGGGGGTATGCACCTGACTCAAGCACAGTGGAGAATGATTTCCGTATTGTGCAAGGTTCTCCAGCACTTCGAACTTGCCACACGTGAAGTCAGTTCAGACACTGCCAGCTTGAGTCAGGTCATTCCTCTCATCAGGCTTTTGCAGAAGCAGCTGGAGAAAATGAAGGAGGAGCTAAGACAGAGCGATTCCGCTCGGCATGTGGGACTTGTGGATGAAGCCCTTCTTTCGCTTTGCCAGGATTCCAGGGTGGTCAATCTGTTGAAATCAGACCACTACATTTTGGCCACCATGCTCGATCCTAGATTTAAAGCCTATGTGGTGTCTCTCTTTCCGGCCGACACAAGCCTGCAGAGGTGCAAAGACCTGCTGGTGAAAACACTGTCAGCTGAAGCGGAACGTGACACATCAACGGCTCCTTCTTCATTTTCTCCCGCAACTGGGGCTGCCAGGAAAAAACTTAGGTATCCTAAGCAACCCGCTGGCGGTGATGCAGGGCAGGCAGGACCAAGTTTGGACATCTGGTCCGGGCTGAAGGACCTGGCAACAATTTCTGACAAGTCTACTGTCACTGCATATGATACTGTCACCATTGACAGAATGGTGGAGGATTACATCGGTGACAGCATCCAAGTAGGCATGTCAGACAGTCCGTACCTGTACTGGCAGGAAAAAGAGGCAATTTGGAGGCCCCTGTACAAACTGGCTCTATTTTACCTGAGTTGCCCCCCCTCCAGTGTGTTCTCCGAAAGAGTGTTTAGTGCAGCCGGGAACCTTGTCAGCGAAAGGCGTAGGAGGTTGCTTCCACAAAATGTGGAGAAGATGATGTTCATAAAAATGAATTATCAACTCTTCCAGGGAGACCAGCCTCCAGAAGGTACAGAGGGACCTGTGGTGGTGGATTCCAGCGGGGACGAGTTAATACTCTGTGAGGATGAGGATGTACACAACACTGAAGAGGGTGAGGAATCGGTGGATGAGGAGGATGAGGACGACATCTTGCCTCCATAGAGCCAGTTTGTGCAGGGACAGATTAATTGCCAGCTTGTTTTGTGGGGACCCAAACGAACCAATAATTTCAGCCACAGTCGTGTGGCAGACCCTGGCGCTGAAATGATTGGTTTGTTAAAGTGTGCATGTCCTGTTTATACAACATAAGGGTGGGTGGGAGGGCCCAAGGACAATTCCATCTTGCACCTCTTTTTTTTCATTGAATTATGTACAGTTTGGGGCCTAGTTTTTCAAACTGCCATCCTGTCTGCCACTGCAGTGTCACTCCTAGATGGACCACGTGTTTGTGCCGCCCACTCGTGTCGCTTAGCATAGTCATCCAGCTACCTCGGTGCAACCTTTGGCCATAAAAACAATATTGTGAGGTGTGAGGTGTTCAGATTAGACTGGAAATGAGTGAAAATTAAGGTTTTTGAGGTTAATAATAGCATAGGAGCAGAAAAATCAACACATTCTGTGATTTTAGCTGTTTTTATGCTTTTTTAAAAAAAAATACAGATCCAAAACACAAAACCCAGAACCCAAAACACCGAAGGGTGGTTTTGGCAAAACCAATCCAGATCCAAAACACGAAGAAAGATCCAGATCCAAAACCAAAACATGAAAAGTGGCCGGTGCACACCCCTAATATATATATATATATATATATATATATATATATATATATATCTTACCTGTCTATATATATCCCCCCACTCAAAATTCTGCATTTGCCCCTGGGAGTGTATTAGATACTAGGGGAGATGTATTATAGCGGCACTTATCGTGCCGCATTTAAGCAAGAAGTACTAACGATGAGATGTATAAACATCTCATCTGTCGGAACGGGGGAGTGAAAACTCCCCCCTCCGGCAATCTCCAGCAGCGCATCGGCCTAGTGCTGAATGCTGATGCGTTGTGTCTCACTCCTGGCCAGCTCCACTGGGCATTCGCGGGATCTCGGAGCCGGCAGTTACCCCAGTGCTGTCCCTGCTGTGGTGGTAGAGCAATGCCAGCTGCAGCTGTCGATATCGATAGTTGCAGCTGACGGAATAGTCAGGCAAACTGACCGCTCATACATTGCCCAGCTTATTGGCGCTGCTATTTTGTAGATAGCAGGGCTGATAATGACCGTGGAGGGTCCAGAGACAAGGTAAGGGGCAGAGTTGCTGCGTGAGGCCGTGGCAATTTTATTGGTGGGGCCCCCATAACTTAGTTGCCCTGCCCCCCTTAATGACTAAATATAATTAGGCCAAAAAAAAAATTTTTTAATTAACTTCATTTGGCCAATATTATTTTTGGGGTGAAAAAAAAAGTTATGGAAAATGGGTTTACAGTACTGGAACAGGTATTTTGGGGTCTATATGGATGGGACAGGTCATTTTTAGGATTGCAGGTGCAAGTGACAAGTGTATTTTTATAAAAAAAAATGTAAATGTACTTTTATGACACAAAAATATACCTACACCCATTTAAATGTACCCTCCAATTATTTTAAATACAGCATTTATTTTGTCCAGACAATACTACTTTCTATAATTTTTTCACTGATAGAGAAAAATGCCTATATAGATAAGGGAAGAGGAAGGTAAGTAAGGATGGATTGCACAGGAATATTGGTGGGTAAAAAAGATTGTTATAAAGTAATAAAGGTACAAGGTGCACCCTCGCAGTAAATTGAGTATATCAGAGAGAAGAGAAAAAGGACTCTGTATGTGGGGCACACTCCTATAGAAGGACTCCGTATGTGGGGCACACTCCTATAGAAGGACTCTGTATGTGAGGCACACTCCTATAGAAGGACTCTGTATGTGGGGCACACTCCTATAGAAGGACTCCGTATGTGGGGCACACTCCTATAGAAGGACTCTGTATGTGAGGCACACTCCTATAGAAGGACTCTGTATGTGGGGCACACTCCTATAGAAGGACTCTGTATGTGAGGCACACTCCTATAGAAGGACTCTGTATGTGGGTCACACTCCTATAGAAGGACTCTGTATGTGGGGCACACTCCTATAGAAGGACTCTGTATGTGGGGCACACTCCTATAGAAGGACTCTGTATGTGGGGCACACTCCTATAGAAGGACTCTGTATGTGGGGCACACTCCTATAGAAGGACTCTGTATGTGGGGCACACTCCTATAGAAGGACTCTGTATGTGGGTCACACTCCTATAGAAGGACTCTGTATGTGGGGCACACTCCTGTAGAAGGACTCTGTATGTGGGGCACACTCCTATAGAAGGACTCTGTATGTGGGGCACACTCCTATAGAAGGACTCTGTATGTGGGTCACACTCCTATAGAAGGACTCTGTATGTGGGGCACACTCCTATAGAAGGACTCTGTATGTGGGTCACACTCCTATAGAAGGACTCTGTATGTGGGGCACACTCCTATAGAAGGACTCCGTATGTGGGGCACACTCCTATAGAAGGACTCTGTATGTGGGGCACACTCCTATAGAAGGACTCTGTATGTGGGTCACACTCCTATAGAAGGACTCTGTATGTGGGGCACACTCCTATAGAAGGACTCCGTATGTGGGGCACACTCCTATAGAAGGACTCTGTATGTGAGGCACACTCCTATAGAAGGACTCTGTATGTGGGGCACACTCCTATACAATTACCAAGCTATAAAAAATACCATTTATTGAAATTCATTAAAAAGGAAAAGAGAAAAAAATGGCCAAAAATACCGATCAGGTTGGACAATACAAACAAACAAACAAAACAATTCTCCAATCGTAGGAGATACACTGTAATATTACTGCAGTTTATGTTGTATATTTTGGTCAATACCTATGGGAAAAAATATATCATGTTTATATCTTTCAAAAACCACAAGGCAGGACTTTTAGGTATTAAGATATATAATTTGGATGTAATCGGCAATCACAATTGTTTTTTGTATATATTGAAATATATACAACAGTCGATAATCACAGTTGTTTCTTATATATACATGTACATATAGCAATGTAGGTATTCAGTGTTGCCTCTAAGCAGATTCCTGCTATGCAATCATCTCAATTTGTGTCGTGTATTTAGTCAGAAACTATGGAATAAGCCAATTTGCACCATTGTCCCTGTTGCCTAACAGCAGGTCAGCCTGCTGGGGGTTCCTCAGTGCGCACAATGGACCCCCGCACCACGGTTACCACATATGAATGGAGACTAAGTATCAGGTACTTCCTTCTACTCCCTACTGCTCTCTCATTACTGCCGGCCACCGGGACTCCCTACTGCTCTCTCATTACTGCTGGCCACCAGGACTCCCTACTGCTCTCTCATTACTGCCGGCCACCGGGACTCCCTACTGCTCTCTCATTACTGTCGGCCACCGGGACTCCCTACTGCTCTCTCATTACTGCTGGCCACCGGGACTCCCTGCTGCTCTCTCATTACTGCCGGCCACCGGGACTCCCTACTGCTCTCTCATTACTGCCGGCCACCGGGACTCCCTACTGCTCTCTCATTACTGCCGGCCACCGGGACTCCCTACTGCTCTCTCATTACTGCCGGCCACCGGGACTCCCTACTGCTCTCTCATTACTGCCAGCCGCCGGGACTCCCTACTGCTCCCTCATTACTGCCGGCCACCGGGACTCCCTACTGCTCTCTCATTACTGCCGGCCACCGGGACTCCCTACTGCTCTCTCATTACTGCCGGCCGCCGGGACTCCCTACTGCTCCCTCATTACTGCCGGCCACCGGGACTCCCTACTGCTCCCTCATTACTGCCGGCCACCGGGACTCCCTACTGCTCTCTCATTACTGCCGGCCACCGGGACTCCCTACTGCTCTCTCATTACTGCCGGCCACCGGGACTCCCTACTGCTCCCTCATTACTGCCGGCCACCGGGACTCCCTACTGCTCTCTCATTACTGCCAGCCGCCGGGACTCCCTACTGCTCTCTCATTACTGCCAGCCGCCGGGACTCCCTACTGCTCTCTCATTACTGCTGGCCAGCGCTCGCGAGCGGGTCTGAATAAGGCCCTTAGAGTGCTCATTTCACTTTAATATGCATGTGTTTTATTGCTGTTACCACACGTAGGAAGATTCACTGTTTATTCCTCTATTGAAAATGGATGCATAGCAGAAGTCTGCCCAGAGGCAATCCTGAATACCTGCATTGCTAAATGCTATATATATATATATATTAGGGGTGTGCACCGGCCACTTTTCGTGTTTTGTGTTTTGGTTTTGGATCTGGATCTTTCTTCGTGTTTTGGATCTGGATTGGTTTTGCCAAAACCACCCTTCCGTGTTTTGGGTTCTGGGTTTTGTGTTTTGGATCTGTATTTTTTTGAAAAAAAGCATAAAAACAGCTAAAATCACAGAATTTGTAGGTTTTTCTGCTCCTATGCTATTATTAACCTCAATAACCTTAATTTCCACTCATTTCCAGTCTATTCTGAACACCTCACACCTCACAATAGTGTTTTTATGTCCAAAAGGTTGCACCAAGGTAGCTGGATGACTATGCTAAGCGACACGAGTGGGCGGCACAAACACGTGACCCATCTAGGCGTGAAACTGCAGTGGCAGACAGGATGGCAGTTTGAAAATCTAGGCCCCAAACTGTACATAATGCAAAGAAAAATAAGAGGTGCAAGATGGAATTGTCCTTGGGCCCTCCCACCCACCCTTATGTTGTATAAACAGGACATGCACACTTTAACAAACCAATCATTTCAGCGCCAGGGTCTGCCACACAACTGTGGCTGAAATGATTGGTTCGTTTGGGCCCCCACAAAACAAGCTGGCAATTAATGTGTCCCTGCACAAACTGGCTCTACGGAGGCAAGATGTTATCCTCATCCTCCTCATCCACCGATTCCTCACCCTCTTAAGTGTGTACATCCTCATCCTCACAAAGTATTAACTCGTCCCCACTTGAATCCACCACCACAGGTCCCTCTGTACCTTCTGGAGGCTGGTCTCCCTGGAAGAGCTGATAATTCATTTTGATGAACATCATCTTCTCCACATTCTGTGGAAGCAACCTCCTACGCCTTTCGCTGACAAGGTTCCCGGCTGCACTAAACACTCTTTCGGAGTAGACACTGGAGGGGGGGCAACTCAGGTAAAATAGAGCCAGTTTGTACAGGGGCCTCCAAATTGCCTCTTTTTCCTGCCAGTACAGGTATGGACTGTCTGACATGCCTACTTGAATGCTGTCACCAATGTAATCCTCCACCATTCTGTCAATGGTGACAGTATCATATGCAGTGACAGTAGACATGTCAGAAATAGTTGCCAGGTCCTTCAGTCCGGACCAGATGTCCAAACTTGGTCCTGTCTGCCCTGCATCACCACCAGCGGGTTGCATAGGATACCTAAGTTTTTTCCTGGCAGCCCCAGTTGCGGGAGAAAATGAAGAAGGAGCCGTTGACGTGTCACGTTCCGCTTCAGCTGACAGTGTGTTCACCAGCAGGTCTTTGCACCTCTGCAGGCTTGTGTCGGCCGGAAAGAGAGACACCACATAGGCTTTAAACCTAGGATCGAGCACGGTGGCCAAAATGTAGTGGTCTGATTTCAACAGATTGACCACCCTGGAATCCTGGCAAAGCGAATGAAGGGCTTCATCCACAAGTCCCACATGCCGAGCGGAATCGCTCCGTCTTAGCTCCTCCTTCACTTTCTCCAGCTGCTTCTGCAAAAGCCTGATGAGGGGAATGACCTGACTCAAGCTGGCAGTGTCTGAACTGACTTCACGTGTGGCAAGTTCGAAGGGCTGGAGAACCTTGCACAACACGGAAATCATTCTCCACTGCGCTTGAGTCAGGTGCATACCCCCTCCTTTGCCTATGTCATAGGTGGATGTATAGGCTTGTATGGCCTTTTGCTGCTCCTCCATCCTCTGAAGCATATAGAGGGTTGAGTTCCACCGCGTCACAACCTCTTGCTTCAGGTGATGGCGGGGCAGGTTCAAGAGTGTTTGCTGGCACTCCAGTCTTCGGCACGCAGTCGCTGAATGGCGAAAGTGGCCAGAAATTTTTCGGGCCACCCAAAGCGTCTCCTGCACGCCCCTGTCGCTTTTCAGAAAATTCTGCACCACCAAGTTTATTGTGTGAGCAAAACATGGGACGTGCTGGAATTTGCCCAGATGTAATGCCCGCACAATATTGGTGGCGTTGTCAGATATCACAAATCCCCAGGAGAGTCTAAGTGGGGTAAGCCACTGGGCGATGATTTCCCTCAGTTTCTCTAAGAGGTTGTCGGCGGTGTGCCTCTTACTGAAACCGGTGATACACAGCGTAGCCTGCCTTGTAACGAGCTGGCGTTTCTGAGATGCTGCTACTGGTGACGCTGCTGCTGTTGCTGCGTAAGGTGATACATCTACCCAGTGGGCTGTCACAGTCATATAGTCCTTAGTCTGCCCTGTTCCACTTGTCCACATGTCCGTGGTTAAGTGGACATTGTGTACAACAGCATTTTTCAGGACACTGAGGACACTTTTTCTGACGTTTCTGTACAGTCTCGGTATCGCCTGCCTAGTGAAGTGGAATCTAGACGGGATTTGGAACTGGGGACACACTACCTCCATCAATTGTCTAAATCCCACTTCACTAATGGCGGATACCGGACGCACGTCTAACACCAACATAGCAGTCAAGGCCTCAGTTATACGTTTTGCTTCAGGATGACTGCTGTCGTACTTCATCCTCCTCGCTAAGGACTGTTGGAGCGTCAATTGTTTAGTAAAAGTAGTGGTGTTCCTACTTCCTCTCTGGGATGATGAACGACTCCCAGCAGCAGCAACAGCAGCAGCGGCAGCAGTAGGCGTAGCAATGCAGGATCCTCCGGAGGAATCCCGGATAGGAGAGTCAGTCATGCCAGTGACATGGCCTACAGGACTACTTCCGATCCTGACTAAGGAGGAAATTGACGAGGAGGGAGTTGATGGTGTGGTTTGCAGGCGCTTGGATACAACAGGACAACGGGATTTAGGTGTCCCTGGACTGCTTACGGTCTTAGCCAAAGTTTCTGAACTTGACAGTAACTTTTTATGAACGCGCTGCAGGTGCCGTATAAGGGAGGATGTTCCTAGGTGGTTGACGTCCCTACCCCTACTTATTTCACCTTTACATATGGTACATATGGCAAGACAGTTGTTGTCCGGATTTGGATAGAAATATTGCCAGACCAAAGAGGTGGAATGTTTGGTCTTCTGCCCAGGCATGACCGTGATGGGCTTTTTCATCCCACGGACAACAACTGTCTCCCCCGGAGCCTGATTTAAACAAACCACATCACCATCAGAATCCTCCTCGCCAACTTCCTCCTCAGCGCCAGCTACACCAGTATCCTCATCCTGTTGTACTTCAACAGTGACATCTTCAATTTGCATATCAGCAAGTGGACTGTGGGTGCTCCTTTCAGCACTTGCAGGGGGCGTGCAAATGGTGGAAAGAGCCACCTCTTCCCGTCCAGTGCTGGGAAGGTCAGGCATCGCAACCACCACCACACTTGGACTCTCCTTGGGGATTTGTGATATCTTCTTAGAAAGCACAGTTCTTCGCTGTGCTTTTGCCAGCTTAACTCTTTTGATTTTTTTAGTGGGAGGAGGGCTTCCATCGTCATGTGAAGCTGAACCACTAGTCATGAACATACTAGGGATCGACCTTAGCCGTTCCTTGCCACTCCGTGTCGTAAATGGCATATTGGCAAGTTTACGTTTCTCTTCAGATGATTTAAATGTTTTTTTCAAGGTCATTTTCCTGAACTTTGTCATTTGGGAT